>VZUI01080544.1:0-198166 GCA_013401135.1 Cettia cetti | reverse complement strand
TCCCTTCCCTTCCCTTCCCTTCCCTTCCCTTCCCTTCCCTTCCCTTCCCTTCCCTTCCCTTCCCTTCCCTTCCTTTTCCCCACTCTGCTCTCCAGACTCCTTTTCCCAAAAGTGAACAGATGTATTTTTAATTTGGGGAGAATTTTAGCAGC
The DNA here is from genome assembly GCA_013401135.1 of Cettia cetti. Classification (NCBI taxonomy): domain Eukaryota; kingdom Metazoa; phylum Chordata; class Aves; order Passeriformes; family Sylviidae; genus Cettia; species Cettia cetti. Next base: position 198,014 of record VZUI01080544.1, on the reverse strand, counting down.
TCCATTTTGTATTCAGTTACTATGGGCAGGAGGAATAACTGAGGTTCAGTATAAGATGTTCACACAACTCTCATCAACACGCTGCATGCACCAGCCTGAGAACAGGGCAGTTTTGCATTACAGTCACCTCACTCCTCTCAGGGTCACACCAAATTCTGCCTTTTATTCCAAGTGATCCCTAAAGATGGTTTGGCTGCTGCTGCTGCCCCCTCCCTCCAACCACCCTTTGAATCAAACTCTTTCTTGGGAAGTAGTGGATAAATTAAAAAGTGAATAAAGGCTTTGATTGCACAGCCTCCCCAGCTGGTGTGTGAGAAGGGTGAACTCAGTATTGTGCCCAAATGAGAAGAGGATAAATGGTGGATAATTATTTCTATTATCTCTGCCACCACTGGGCAGCCACATGGACTTGAGAACAGTGAGGAGATGGTGGCTGTTCCATTTACATCCCTGGGCACCCATAGCCATTCCTCCCTGGGGGTTTCTTGGTTTGCAGAAGGAGTAGCCCAAAACTTTATCTAAATACTAATCCAGCTGCAAGTGTAAATTATCTCTGTGGCCATGACAATGTTCTGGCAATATCAAGTCTATTTTCTTACCATTCTGCCTCTGTGTTGGCTGATTCTGCCTCCCACAGGCTGGTGGAAAGCTGATCCTCTGCCACCAGTAAAACTTATCCTTGTAAATTCTGTTTAGATTTTTTAAAAATGTATTTGCTTGTTTTGAAGGGAGCACATCTGAAAACTATAAACACAAAATTCCAGCTGCTGACAGTAGAGGGAAGCATATTCCTGCTAATGGGAATGACATGTGAGAGCTGTATCAGGTTATTGTTATTATACAGAGTTTGGTTCTGCCTGAACATGGTTAATGCCTGTGCCTTTATTAATTACAACAAGTTCCTGTTGGCAATATTTATCCACAGGCAGAAGCCAGAAATGGGGAGACAAATATTTTCTCACAGTTTTCCTGTGCTGTGGTAAAAGAAATGGTCCCATTTTTCTCCCTCCAGATCAGGTAGCAGAAAAAATGAAGACAGGATTACTTCATTTCCATCCTGTCTCAACAAATCAAGGCTATAATGGGGGAATTTATCCCTTAGTCAGAAACCTTAGCCCTTGGCCAGAAGCTGAGCTGCTGCTCCCCACTGCTGGGGCTGCTGCTACTGGGATCTCACTTTCCCTCCACTTAAAAATGAGTGATCAGGTACATGGTCTAGAGCCAGCCCAGATCTGTTCCTTGTGCTAACATTGATGATTTCTAGGGAATAGTTTGAGAAAAGAATGCAGCTCTCACTCTTGAGGGCTGTTTTCTTACACCTCGACCATCTCAAAGGACACGTGAAATAAAATCAATCTGTTTTCATGGAATCATCACTGTTGGAAAAGACCTCCAAGATCAAGACCCAGCAGCACTAAACCATGTCCTCAAGTGCCACAGCCACACATTTTTTAACACTTCCAGGGATGGTGACGCCACCACTCCCCTGGGCAGCTGGAGGGGAGAGCAAGGGGAAACTGAGGCAGAGCAGCTGATTGTGTGCCCAGCATGTCAGTGGTGATAAGGGATTTGTGCAGCAGCATCCCAGTGCCTCAGCAAGGCCCTTCCTGAGGAAGGAGAACAGAGCAGAGGAAGTTAAGAGGAAGGGGAGGAGGAAAGGAATTGAGAAGTTCTTCAAAGTGTGCCCTGAGCTGCCTTTGCTGCCCTGGCTGGGCAGCTTTCCCCGTGTCCTTCAGGGCATTTCTGTGCTGGTTCAGGGTGTCTCTGTCCCCTTCCAGAGAACACAGGTGCTCCCACCTCACCAGGTCACACTGGTTTCACTCTTCCTCTTGGCTTGGAAAGCTCCTGTAGCAAATTCAGGATCAAGGTCTTCTCAAATGAAGCATTGTCTGCTGCTTTGGGGTATCCAGGAGCCCTGAAACAGAGTCCAGCTCTTGAGCCCAGCAGAGCCTGGGTCAGTGCAGGAGGTGGCTGAGAAGGGAAGATCCCTGCTACCATTTGATGCTCTTTTGTGGCTGCTCTAACAGTCTCCAGCTGCAGAGAGCCTCAGAATGTCCCCCTGTTTATAAGGGAGTTTATAAGGAGATACAAGTTCTTCCTGCTGCTTTACGAGAATATGGAGGCAATCCCTTAAAAAAATATGAGGGTTGTGTTTTAACAGACTTCATTCCCATTTAATTCCCAGTTTGTTTCATTCAGAGCTGATCCTGGAAGGAAACCTGGGTGTGAGTGAGTCCTGCCTGGCCAGGCAGCAGGGGAAGGAATGTTCCACAGTCCTGTGCTGTGCTGCCCAGGCCAACCAGGAGCTGCTGAGCCCAAGGGCTGCTGATCAGAGCTCTGCTCTGTGTCACAATCATGGAATCACCTTTCATTAATAACGCTGAGTCCAATGTCAGGATGGGTGGATTTGTGGGAGTAACTCTGTCAATGTAATAATTCCATTTGGCTGGAATGTTTTGTAACCCAAATCTTTATCCCTGGCTTGCCTCCAGCAGAAATTAAACCCTGGTAGCTTGCAGTCCATCCTCTGCCCCTCTCAGTGGATGTGCAGTTGATTTTTTGCTGATCACTTTAAAAACAAAAGGCTCTGCAACTGTTAATGCCTTTGCTGATGTTTGATGCTCATTTCCCAATTTCATCTTACTCCCAAGCTGTGATGGATTTTGACATGGTCAAATAAAACTCAAATTAATTGGATTACACACTTCACTGGGGTACCTTTCCTCCTGAACATGAAGAGTCTCAGTTGTTTTGTTTCAGGGCTGTGAGGAGGGGAGGATTCATGGGTTTAGAAGCAGCAGTCAAATAAATACCTGTTTGCATGCAGGTTTAGGCACAAGATGTGGTTCTTAGAGGGATCTGGGTTGGACCTTGTGCTGTCCTGCTGCCAGGAAGGCATTGCAGAGGCATCCTGTCATCCTTGGCAGCCCAAGCCATTGCTCAGTTCTCCTTGGGAACTGCTTTCAAACAACTGGCTTGGAAATTCTCTCTATCAACGCTCCAGAAGCTGGGAAGGCTTGGCAATGTGTCTGCTAAAATTTCTGGAGAGTTCACCTTCTGACCTTTGGGCTGGACTCTGCAGAGTAAGCAAACACCCTTCTGACCTTCCTGGTGTCACTTGACATTTGCAGTGAGACATTCCCAGCCTTTTCCTGCACAGGGCTCCCCTGAATTTTACTGTGATGAGTTTCAGGAATGGGTGGAAGGAAACATGAGTAAGCTTGAGGTCATGGGCAGGAGGAGGTGGACATTATTCCTGCATGGCAGCCTCCAGCTGCCATGGGAAATGTGGGATTTTCAGAGGGTTTGCCATCCTGGTGACCAGGAGCCAACATCTTCATCCAGGTTAAACAGGAAATTTACTGTTGGTACTACAGCACAGGGTCAGATCAGCAAGCATTGGTAGCACCAGATGTGGGGTTCTCCTGCTTGTTTGGTGGCCTTGCTGTCTTGGTTGTTCATTGAATTTTTGCCCCAAGTTTCCACAACTGTCCCAAAGTGTTGTGGGGTGCTCAGATAAAAGGTGCTGCCACACAGGACCCTCCCCAGATTACAGGTGTGCCACAGCACAGTTCCACAGGAGCAGGGTTCTTGAATATGGTTTTGGCATTGCAATAAATACTGAGGGTTGCTTTTTTATTTAACGTGTTGGGTTTTCTATTCAGCTGCCAACTGAATAGAAACCTATTGGCTCCAGGCTGAGGAAAGATAGGGACAGCTACAGGTGCTGGGTTTTATTCTTGACTGGAGAGAACTGAGAAAACATGTGCAAAACCACAAAACTCCTCCAATTCCTGCTGCTGGCTTTGCCTTCCCTGCTCCACTCCCATTTCTCTCCATTTCCCAGAGCTCAGTGAACCTGCCCAGTTCAACACCTAAAAGAATCCTAAATGTCAGGGAAGTTTCCTGAGCACGTGGAGGGGCAGAGCACACCCATCCCTGGGCTTTCCTGCATCCTTAGACCCCAGGGCATCTGCCAGCAGCACCTGCCCAGGTGAGCAGGCTGGGCTGGGGGCTGTGAGCCAGGGAGCCTCTGCAGGTCCCTCTGCCAGGCAGGAGGGAGCCCCACATTCCGTGAGCCAGGTGTCTGGTGGGGATGGTGAATTTGGGCGTAGGAAACAGAAAGAAACTTCCACAGATACTGAAGGGCTTGATTTGCAACCTTGGGGGAAGCTCGGATTGATGTAATAATAAAGGTGCACAGACATTAAGCAAAGAAATCATAAATTTATGTTGCTATAGTTGAAAGTAAGAATATGCTTTAAATAAGTAAGAAACTGTATTAGGTAAGATGGTGAAGGGTTTTAAAGTGTACTAATGTAATTTTATAGGGTAAACTAAGAGTTTAAAGGTTATAATAGAAGCATGTGTATATGTGGGGTAGAAGGCTATTGGGTGAAGGACAGACACCGTGTGGTGGAATTAAGCAAAGGTGATAGGTTAGAAAAACAAAATAAACTCTGTGGCAACTTTCCATTGGATCAGAATGTTATATAGTGCTTTGTAACAAAGAAACTTGTGAATACTTTACAGCTATGGCTGACTTCTTCCTCCTCTAAAATCTCACAGCCTCTGAGACTGATGTTCATCAGAGTAATAAACAGTTATTATCAGTGGTCCCATCCCTTCATTAAGGCATTATTATTTGGGGTCAGTTATTCCAAGGCAGGATTACACAGGCGTATAAAACACAAGGTTTCGGGGTTCTCAGGGTGAGCTGAGCAGCGCTGCAGGACGAGGGCTCTCAGCCCTTGGGGAGCAAAGGGGAGCGCTCCAGGAGCCCAAATTTAGCATCCTGCAGCACTGCCGGCCCTCGGCCAGCAACGGGCGCCAGAGGATTTGGAGAGAGGTCCCGGCTGGCCGGACACTGACACTGCTCTGTGCCGCAGATGGAGAACCTCAGCTGGCCTCCACCGTCATCGACACCATCATGGCAGGACTGCCCGGACCGCGGGGAGCCCCGGGGCCCGTGGGGCCGCCAGGTGACACTCGGGGCTGGGCTGGCACCGGGCACCGTGGGCATCCCTCTGATGGAGAGGGGTGCTCGGGGGGTGCCGGCACGGGAGGGAAGTGCTCCTGCGGGGAGGGCAGTGGTGGGAAGGGTGTCAAGAAGTAACTGGGGTTTTTTATGTGTTATCATGGCTGTTTTACCTTGGGCAGGACTCATCTTGAGATAGGGGCTGATTAAAAGCTGTCTTAGGAGTGGTTGTCCAGTGATTCCTTCCTGAGAGCTGAGTTGTTCTCCCCCTGCTGCAAAGCTGTCCTGTCTCTGCAGAGCTCCACCGAGCAGGGCCTGGCCAGATGCTCTGTGATGTCCTGTGAAGACTTTGGAGCCAGTTTGAGCTGTTCCAGATTTTCACCAGTATAACTGAAATCAGAATCTGAGATGAAAATTCAGTGACAAGCCTTCTTTCTCTCTGTGCTGATGGGTGGCTTAAATGATAATATTCCTGCAGACGTCAGCACTTCCCTGTATGATGCATATTTAGGAGTGAACTCCCATTAGTTGCAGAAAAGGCTTCTCCTTTCATTATGAGGGCCTTTCATTTATCCTTCAATTCCTTTATTCTTTGACTTAAGCATTTGTATGGTGCATTAATGATTGAGGCTGATTCAGCTGTACTTTATAATGTCCACATTGTTTCATCTCAAGGGTTGTGACAACTAAAGCAGAGAGGAGTATTGCTAAGTTCAGGCTAAGCAAATATCCTGTCTCCCATCTGCAGGTATAATTTAACAGCTACTGTTGGGATATAATTATTTTTTCAAAAGGAATGAATCTGTTAAGTGACTGTGTGAGACAAGTTGACCTGTTTAGATGGTGCTTAACTCATCCTGGAAGAAGCTCTCCTGTGGCACAGATTTTAAATTAATTTATTGCCACTGCAGTAAGCGAAGACCAAGAGAAAGCTTTGCTTTGCCCCACTCAGCCTCTCCTCTGGCTCTGACCAAACTCCATCTCCTTCATGTTCATCATCAGCTTTCTGACACCCCAGAGAGACCAAGCACAGCAGCCCTGGGGCTTCCCTTGCCACCTGAGATTGTTTCAGGACCAGCACCTGCAGTGTCTCGCTCTCCTGTGGCTGTTCCATGGAACAAAAGTGGCATTTTAAGGAATGGAAATGTGGATGTTACTGACATCCTTCCTGCCTATTTTCATCATTTTATTTTCCTCCCAGAGCTCTAACATCACCCCTAGGGCATGGGGATGTATTCTGGCAGGATGTGTCCAGTACCCCAGTGTTTGATGAAGGGTTCTCACTCACTGAGAGACTCAGCAGAACATGAAAGAAAGTGCATGCCTTTGGATTTTAGGCTTCTTCCTTCTAAGTCTCCTTAAAATTGTCTCCAATTATGTCATCAGGGCCACCAGGTGCTTCGGGACCCAAAGGGCCCCCAGGACCCATTGGAGCCCCTGGATCACAAGTAAGGGGCTTTGGTGCTTTGGGGTGAAGGGCAGAGGGGGGGTCAGGGGTGAAACATCATCTCATTCCACAAGGAGAGTAATCTTAGAGCTGCTGCTTTGTTCCCCATGAAATTCTGTGATTGAATTCCTTTTCCTCATTCTGGATTAAGAGGTTGAAACTGTTGTGCTTTCCAGAGTTTCCCTTAATCATAACAACACATCGTGCTGCTGCTGTGTCAAAACATTTCACTGTGGCCTGAGTTGATGCAAAGGATCTGACATGAGCTTTACTAACACAGGGATAGAAAAATACTGCACTTCCTGTGGAACACAAAAAAAAAAAAAAGAACAAAAATGCATCTTACGAGAATTCACCAGAGTGAATGTGTTAAGCCTACTTTTCCAGGCCTAGCACTTTCTATTCAAGAAAAGTGTCACAAATTCCCATCAGTTTGATTATTTATTGATACAAACATTGTGGAGGGGGGAGATAATAATAGAGTGAGAAAAACTCACTCCAAAGAATTTATGGTAGAAAAAGGGCACAGCACTCACATGGATGGAAAAAGCTGATTAAATGGAAAAAAAGTGAAGTCATCAATAGGAAACTGCCAAACTACTCCAAATTGTGGTTGGCTGATACAAAGCAACTCAGTTTTGGGAAGAATGTTGCTTAATGTGGAGGTAAAGCAGCAGTATCCAATTTTTCAAAGGGATCCCACATGACTGGAGAGCACAGAGAAAGGTTAAGTAACTTTATAGAGGGATAACTTAGCTCTGATAAGAGGGGTTTTGGAATTGAAAATAGAGAGAGAAGATTTTTCCAATGTGTTTATTAACCACTTTGAAGAAGCAATGGACAACAGGTTAGGGAATGTTTGCCAGTGTAGCAGAATCCTTTCAATTAGGGAATGCTCTGGAGAACAGTGAGAAACCCCAGATAGATATGAACACAGTGAGAGCTTTGGCAGCCAAATGACAGATGCAGTTTAACATCATTAAATATAAGGTAATTCACAATTCATAAGTAGATTCTGCAGCAGAGTCTGGCTTTTTGACACGCAGCACACACTGTAAATCTTTTATTTTTGCAATGTGGAATTCAGTGTTCTTGAGCATCCCTGTCTCACCTCAACACTGTTGAGAGCTGTCAGGAGCAAAAGATGCTCCTGGACACTTGGGCTTTGTTCCTGCAGCGTGTTTGACACAGGGCCAAGCCTGGTCTGTGCCCCACCTCGTCTGGCAGCCCCAGGGAACCTCCTAAAGCAGGCCTGGGTCTCTGAGTCCTTGGTGGGGCTGGCTGCAGGCAGGGAGCAAGGTGCTGCTGCTGAAACTGGCAGAGGGCTCCTCACTGCACCCTCAAATCACGTGTGCAACCTGCTTGGGCCACTTCACAGGCACTGAGCCCCTCACAGCAATGCTCATTTCTCTGGGCCTGGAAACCCCAGCATCTCTGGGTGCTGATGTGGGGAGCTGGTCCCAACCAGGCTGGATTAAATCCCCAGGGGCCTGGAGGGGAGCTCCAGACTCTCTTCTGCAGCCTCCAAGACAACGTGCAAGTCACTTGAGGTGGAAAAAAAAGCATCTTGTACGTGGCTGTGGGGAGAAGGAGAGCTGACAGGCTGAATATAAACAAACAATATTGTTCTCTCTTCGTCTGGTTAATAACTGTGGCTTCTCTGGGTGGATAAGTTAAGGATTTGGATCGATTTCTGCATAGCAGTTCAATTAGTAGAAATCTGGAGACTGTGCCCTTCTTAGCCATTGGTGACTGCTTTATAGATTTGTTCAACCCAGGGAGTAAAATTATTAGCAGAGATTGGGCTTAATTTGAAAATTGTTTATTAGGGTGAGTGAATAGCTTCAAAATAATTTCCACTGCACAATCCAATTAATTTTCAGGTATGTGTGCTTGCTCCTGCCACCCACTGAGGCAATTAAGAAGTGGGGGGAAGCAGTGGGGATTTTTAAGCTAAACATTCTACCTGTGTATTAATTTCTTCTTGGTAACTGAGAACAAGAACTGTCCTGTCATACTGACCCCAAAAAAAATGTTACATCAGGGGCCTGCAGTGCATTAAAAGACCCAAATAGAGGGATCTGCAGAAAGTACAGGGCTCAGGATATCTGCAAACAGAGCTCCTGTTGTATTTGCTTGAGGGAAAAAGAGAATCCAGCCCAATTGCTTAATGGGTGTGTGAGGTTTTCAGGAGCTGAGGATCACTAGGAAATGTATTTACCACCCCTACACAAAGGTTGCACAGTAGAAATTAATTCCTTCTCGTTCTGCATCTCTCCTAGGGCTTGCCAGGATCTCCAGGACAGCCTGGACCAAAAGGATCCAAAGGAGACCGAGGAGAGAGAGTAAGGTTTTACATGCACAGAGAGATTCCCAGAGCATTTGGGGGCTGAGGCTCAGGAATTATGCACAGCACAGGTCTCACAGATGCACTGGGACTGCAGCCACCACCAACTTGAAATGCAGGGTTTCTGGGGTTTCTGCAAGGACCAAGACAAGGCTTTCCTGTACAGAGAAAGGGATGAATTCCTCATAAAGGCAGGCATTCCCCAGAGAGATTCAGGTAGCAGAGACATGGTGTATAAAGGCCTGTGGAGACCAATTTTCTTCCACCAGCCAAAGCTGTTTAGTGTGGAGTTTTGAGAGGTCTAACTGAACTCTTCCTTCTGTGGCACTAAGGCTTTAAAAACTCACCAGACTTGTCCTGAACCAAAGTCATTCCCCAGGTCAAATGATGTTCTTAACATACTTGGAATACTGAAGTCATGTTCTTAATGTTTATGTGTCTCAGTCCTTAGTGGGCTGTGCAGTGCTGATAACTAAACATAGAACAAAAGGGCTGTTTGAATGTTATTTCCAAACTGGTGAAGCTGAGGAACTACCAGAGAAATATCTAACAAGGGTATAAATGTGTCAGATTCCCAGTCCAGCATTCAAGCATTGGGAAGGGTTTGAAAGTGGCATTTGGGCCTTTGGCTGCTTCTGTTCAGCTTAACTGCCAAAAGGACATGGTCTTTAAAATCTCTGGGTGAGTCTGGGAGCACAGAATCCCTTGGGAGCGGAGTAAGTGGAAGAGGATGATTCAGCCCTAAGGTCTGTGAAATGGGCACCGTGGGCTTTGGGGAGGCACTGAGACCCCAGCTTGGGGAGGGGAGAAGGACAAGGAGGAAACCATTGTCTGGTGCCTCTGAAGTGATGGATGTCTGCAGTGGTGGCTGCACTGACACAGCCTCCTGCCACAGCTGGGGGAAACAAATTCCCTTTTCTTCCAAGTGCCATTTTGCTGTCCCACAGATGGAGGTGAATGGGGGCTGTGGGTGACGTGATTGCCCCATGGCAGAGCCTCCTCTGCACTCTGCTCCCTTCCAGTCCAGCAGACAAGAGGGATGCCTGGAGGAGCCAAGACAGGCAAATGCACATCAGTGAACTCCAGTGTGCTGGCTTCTCAAATCCCTGGGAATAACCAGCCACAGACAAACTGCTCCTCTGTCCAGACTCTGGGCAAGGGGAGGCCCAGGTGCTTTCACCCTTCCTGAGGGGTCAGGAGCAGCAGATATCTGAGGGTGGGGCACATCTGCCTTTTGAAATCTCTGTTATATTTTAGTTTTGGGTGCTTGGTCCTGTTCTTACGTAAGAAATCACTTGCACTTCCCTGAAATACAGAGTGACTGTTGGTCAGTTTTTGTAACACTTGCCTTGTGCATGCAGCTCAGCCAATTTGGGCATGACTTGGCTTTACAAATATATTGCAGACTGATGGAGTTCTGGGACTAGAATTCCAGATTCTGATAGAGAGCAAAGCCTTAATTGGTGAGATGGATGCACAGATTGCCAACTACATCTCATTGCCATTCAATCTTTATTTTCTAAAAAATAAATAGAAGCTAAAAAAAAAAAAATAGAAGGGCATGGTGTGTGGTAAAGTATCACATTTCCATCCAGGAAACTGATAAAACTCTTCCTCCAAGATTCATCTAATATTTTGATATAGTTTTTGGTAGACCATATTATTAATATTACTACTAATAAACCATATTAATGCTACACTTATTTTGAAACAAAATCTTGTTGCATTGTGTCCATTCACTCCAGACAGATCCCTTAGAATTTAGGTTTTTTCCCTCCTTACTAAGGATTTAGAATTGTAACTCTTCTCTTAGGTTTGGGACAAATGAGATTTTCAAGTATCAAAATGTGTTGATAAGTAGAAAAAAATGCTCCATATTTCTTGTCCATCCTCTGTTAGTGTGGAAGGGGAAGCTGACAGCTTTTTCTGTCAGAATTTCTGTAGGATGCTCTGTGTGCTTTTTGTCTTTTGTGAGTGGCTCTGAATGCTGGTTTTGACAACTACATGCTGCACTTTTGGGTTTGGTGGATACAAACGAGGGCTCGAGCTGAGGAGCAGCTGCAAAGAAAAGCAGGGAGGGGGAAGTTTACAACATCTACTGAGAGCTGAGAAAACGTCATTATACATTCTTCCTGCTTAATCTGGGAGAGAGCAGAGGTGGGAGAGACCTGGAGCAGTGAGAGCACAGCCCCTGCATGGCTGAGCTCTGTGTGCTGCTCACGCTCAGCTCTGCTCAGCCCAGCCCTGCCAGGGAGGGAGGCTCCTCAGCATCTGCAGGCAGTGTGCAGAGAGCAGCCAGGGAGGCCTGGGATAAAAGATATTGCCAACATCCAGCCTCAATATCCTTTGATCCCCTTTAAGCTGATAACATCCTCTCTGTTCCTCCTGGACATGGAGCACAGCCTGTTTATGTATTTTCAGTGTGTTGTTGTGCTCCTCTCTGTGATTTTTCCTCTTGCCTGTGCTTTTTCATGAGCTTTGCTCCCTCCAGTGCAGAATCCAAGTATTTCCCTTTGAAGGTACTGGGAGCACCTGACAAACTGAGCCTTTCTCCCAGAGCTCCTCCTGTCCATAGGGGCCTTTTCCTGGTGCAGGCAAGGCATTCCATAGGAATTAAGTCCTCCATGGGAATGTTCTGTAGGTGCCTGTTGGTTTTATACAAATTTGATGGGCACAAACCCAGCAGCTCTCCCTTTCTACTGCAGGAATCTGCCCCCATGTATGTAGGTTTTTTTTGGGGGGAAATAAGATGGGTTTGTTGCTGTGTGTGTCTACAGGAGAAGAGCCAGGGGAAATATGTGGCTGTTTCAATAATGGATTTCTATAAATGTGTTTACATTTTGGTTTTTCTTCCCAAGCTCCTGCCTTCTCACTAAATAACCTATAACTGCTCTCCTGGTCAGGGATTCTGTCCTGCCCCAGCTGCTCCAGGGTGGGAAACCAGGGGAAAAAAAGATGTTCAGCTCAACAGCATTTCATTCCGCCCCAAACCAACACTAGTTCAAACTGTTTCTATTCAAAAAAAAAATAAAAATAAAAAAAGAACAAAAACCCCTCACTGAGAACAATGTGAAAATTAGCACAGCAGGAGAAAGAAACAAACCAACCAAAATATTGTACCTGTGTTTTGATCAGTAGCTGTGGGGTGTGTGTGGAGCAGGAGCAGATTAAATCAGTGCTCGGTGGGAGTCCTGGGCTCTGTTCTGGCTGGGGCAGCAGCAGCCCATCACTTCCACCCGAGAGAAGAATGCAGTGTCTTTGTAAGGAACAAATCTCCAGCCAAATTCCTTCCTGGTATAATGTAACTGACTGCTGGAAAGTTCAAAAAACCTGCTAATCGTCTTACAGAGAGGGCACTGAGCTCAGGAGCTCCGTATCCAACCCAGCTCCTCCAGAGTCTGATGGGATTTGGAACTGATACTTGACAGAAAACCATAACCCCCTTTTGCTGTCTCTAAGTGATAATGTCAAGGGAGAGGAATTTTTTTTTCACATTATCCCAAGTGTAAGGTTTTTTTTTTCTTTAAGCCATCTTAATTCCACGAGTAAAAATTACACTGTGTTCTTGTCAAGTGGCAAAGTATCTCCTAATGACACTGCCTTTATTTCCAACAGGGGCAAGCAGGTCTGCCTGGAGAGAGGGGCATTAAGGGATTTCCTGTAAGTGCTGCACTCGTGGGTGGGTGCCAGGCTCAGGTGGGGTTGGTGCCTGGCCCTGTGGGTGCCACTGGCTGGCCTGGAGCTGCCCCACTGCTGAGCTCTGAGCTCCAGCTCAGATTTGTTCCACCTTAAGGAATCCCTCTGCAAATGAAACCTCCCCTGGGGTAAAGCACAGGGCTGGTGTGACCAGCAGGGCATCACCCCAGCAGAGGAGCTGTGCTCTCCCTGCTTGCAGATCCCTCTGGCCAGAGCTGGGCCCTCTCAGCTCTCCTGGGCCCCAGGAGCTCCTGGCACTTCAGAGCCCAAAGGTGGGCACAGTTCAACAGCATCAGATGCTCTCAACCCCCTCCTGCACCTCAGCCAAGCTGAGCTGGAAACCCTGCAATGAGATTAGAGATGTCTCCAAATGATTTTTTGGCAATACCTGAACAGATGGCCAGAGGAGATGCCTGCACTGGCACATGTGGCCAGTGGGAACAAACCAGTGGTGATGAAGGTTGGCTAGAGATCTAGTGGAGAAAATTGGGTTGGTTTTTGTTGGCTGGCAGCTTCCAGAGAAGTCCCAGAATCTCTGGGAGGGTTCTCATCTCTCTTCCTTGATTCCACCTCATCATTTCATACAGTTCACACAGCTTTTTCTTTGGTCCTTTCTTCTGTGCTCACCTCTGCTTTGCAAATATCTCAGGGATGTCCAACACATTTGAGGAGCCCAAGCCTTTCCACTCTGTTTTAGATTGTTGGTTTTGTTTTATTTTAGCTTTGAGTGGTTTTATCTCTCCCTGTCATCTGCCCTTTGGAAAGTGCATGAATTTCCTGGCTGGGGGGGAAACAGAAGAGCAACGTTCACAGCACAGACAGATCTTTGTTCAAGAAAAGCTTAATGAGCATCTTCAGAGGTAGAAAGTGACTAATTAATGAAAGCAGAATGGAGGATTTTTCTGTTCTAAATCAAGATGAAAATGTGCATGCTTGGGGGAAGGAAGAAATTTATCTGTGATTTGGCATAAAATGTTGTTCACTGAGAGCCCAGTGAGATGTCTGTGGCCTTGCTGGGGCCCAGGCCATGGCAGGGGGCTCCTCCTGCAGCTTGGCCACTCCTGGACAAGTTCATTTGTGCTACAGGTGGTGGTGACCTCCTGGGAAGCTGACAGGAGCCAGGGCAAAGCTCAGGAGAGCACTTTGGCCCTTGGCATAGAGTGCCAGTCCATGTGATTTCTGCTGGTGAAATGCTTCTCTAATTTGCTCCTTGGGTGAGGAGGGTTCCAAGGGGTCCTGGAAGGGTCCTCAGCCATGTGTAACCAAGTTTCCCTTCCTTTGTTTTAGGGTGAACCAGGCAAGAAGGGTGAGGAAGGTGACAAAGGCACTGATGTAAGGATGTGTTTCTACTGTTTTATTTTCCTTTTTGTCACTTTGCTCTCCTTCAACCATATTCCCTTTGACAGGTGGGTTTGGGGGACAGAGGGTGAATTCACAGTAGTGTGCAGAGCAAGTGGGGATGTGAGACTGGGTTTGAATTTAGTGCATGTCAGAAACCTCGTGGTCTTTGGGGTTTCCTTGGCCATGTTCTTGAACACCTCAGTCCCCAGAGGCTGTTCTGTCACATGGAGCTGGGTGGGAATTCCTTCCCTATTGTCCCTCCCACCTGCTGAGGGACAGACTCCCAGAAGAGATCAAACTGCACATGCAGAGTGTTGGAGTTCTCACATCTCTGCTCTCAATCCCTGAAATACTTCCCAATATCTCTTTGGCCCTTCAAGCCCACACCTGAGGTGACAAGGACAACAAATTGCAGCCTGAGTGTACATGGGGAGCTCTCTGAACAGGGATTCCTCCTGCACTCCTGCATAGGTTATCTCCTCTTTTCCATCTTTTAATTTTTAAACATCCACACTGCAGAGTTTGGTGCTGTGAAAGCAACATGATGGACAAGAAGCCTGTTCTACAACTCCAGCCCATTCCAATGTTAGTTTGGTTTCCTTTCTTGCAGGGGGAAGGTGTCCAACAGCTTCGAGAGGCTCTGAAGATTTTAGCTGAGAGGGTTTTAATCCTTGAGCACATGATAGGAATTCATGGTAAGCATTGCTAAAGTTTTCTCTCTAGGGAACCAGGGGCTGTGTTCAGGCTTGATGCTTAAATATCTTCCCACTCTCCTGAGCTCTCTGGTGTCTGCTTGGGCCACATTTTCCAATCTAGGTACATGACTTAGGGGTGCTGAGGACTGTTGAGTTCCACCAGCTGCACTACTTCCTCTGCCTTTCCAGTAGCAGGTGAAATGACCCTTGCAGTGATTTTTGTTACAGTTCAGGCAGCCAAGTCACGAGCAGCAGCTCAAGCCATGTGGCACAGATCATCCACCTGCTTCCCACAGAGCTGCTTGTTCCAGTCTTTAGGCCAGACCATTTAATCCTGTTAACAGCATCTTCCAAGTGACTTGAACACCACTGAGGCCCTTGCCTTGTGCAGCACCACGTTTTGCAGAGAAAGCCCAGGCAGTGCTGCCATGTCACCCTGAAAATCAGTGACCCCTGAACATTTTGTGATCATAACTTACATGAATCCCATTTTCACAGTCGGATTTAAAGAGAGTCCCACATGTTCTACATTCAGATAGATTTTTGTGATCCCTTGAGGCTGTTGGCTCTCCCATCACTGCTACGGTGTGTACATCATCCCTTAAAGGATGTTCTCTCCCCTTAACCCCAGTGTGGTGTTGGTTGTTGTCACAGGGGTTGGTTATTGTCAGACTGCTCCTTTTGGGGTAGCCGAGGATCAATTCTCTCACAGCTGCCAGAACCTGCTGTGCCAGTTTCTCCCCTTTCAGAAACACAGTTAGAGGCAAAATGTCTGGCTCTGCTATCCCAGCCTGTGAGCAGCAAACCTGTTCCTTGGCACTGACTGAGTCCCAGAGCACTTTTCTGTCCTTGACACGTGGAACCTCATTCCTGGCCTTGCTTGTGAGCCCACCTCGGATCAGTATCCACTTTTAGTGGGATGTGCCCTTTGGATATTGATTTAAGCTGTGGAAATGCTAACTGCTCAAATGCCCAGCAGCCCTGACAGTGCCTCACTACACAGGAGTAATGCACTTCAGGCAGCCCCTCGGGATCCCAGCCCTGTCTGGAGCCAGCATGGAATTGCTGCTGGACCCTTCCAGTGCCAGGGCATGGCTGGCCTGGAGCCTGCTCTGCTCTGCTCTGCTCTGCTCTGCTCTGCTCTGCTCTGCTCTGCTCTGCTCTGTGGCCTCGTGCTCTTGGAGGTCCCAAGTGCTATTTCCAAAAGCAATAGGCAGCAACAGCATAAGATTTTTGGGAAACCCTGAATCACAACCCCATGATTCAGCCACACTCACCCTGACCTTACCTCTGCACTAATACTTCTTTGCTTCACATTTTCATTCCAAGGGTGGAAAAATTATATTTTAATGCTGCTTTCCTTTGAGCTGGTGGAGGTACCAGGGAGATGCCCACTGGATTTCCTAGGCAGCAATCCATGCCAGCTGGGATGATCTCCAGGGAAGAGGGAAAGGGATTTTCCCTGGATGAGTCCATAAGAACAGGGTGTTTACAGGACCCAGGCCTGGGCTCCTTTGGCTTTTACTTTGTACCTTCATTTATGGTGGTGTAAAGCAAAAAGTCACCTCTTTAGGAACCTTCTGTAGACCCTGGGACTGGGGTTCACACAGCCTTGCCCCAGCAGAGCTGCCTGATTTAGATATTTTTCACATTCTGTTTGGAAATACAGCAGCAACAAGACGTGCTGCTGTTATTCTGAAACAGTCACTTCAGCAAAGCATTTGTATTGATCTTTTACTGCTTGGGATGGAGATGAGTTATTTACACCCATGTGCACTTCTATACCAGTGTAACTGCATCAGCAAAAATGGATGGGTTTTAATTGTGCATTGTGGTTAGCTCATATTTAAACACCTATATTGTATGACTTTAGGGGTTTTTTGGTCCCATAAGTATTGATAATTGTATTCCTACTCTGTACTTTTGAAATACTTCCATTCTTTCACTTCACACATATTTTAGGCTCTATAAAAATACTCCTTAGAAAGGGGAATTGGAAAGTAAGGCATATTTTCCTTGTGCAATTATGTTTATCTTTGTGTATACGGTTAAAAAAGGCCCAACAAACAAAGAGAAAAAGACATAAAATAACAAAAAATATTTTCCTTGAGCACAGACCTCCCTGGACTGAAAGGCACCACAGAGGTTTAAATCATTCAGCACCAACTCTCTGGTCATATTCCCAGTGTAGGTGTTAAGGATTTGACCACAGGTCCTGGGTTAGCCCAGCTTTAAAACCCCACTCAGAAATGCCAATCCCATGCTCTCATTTTCCCAAGAAACTTCCCACTGAGCGTGGTTTCCAAACCCACAGCCACCCGAGCAACAAGGCAAAACATCCCAGCAAACAAACCTCTCCTCTGCACTGGCAGGGCAGCTGGAGCTGACCTGGCCTGGAAGCTGCAGGGAGCAGCCCAGCAGGACACAGCAAAGCCCAAATTGTTTGGCAGGGTTTGGTGCCAGCAGACAGAGCCCAAATCCTCTGGCAGCCAAAAGCTCACTGGAAACTGAAACGCTGCCTCGTGGGATCAAACCAAGGCTGGCACGTCGGGCTCCTGGCAGGGAACACAAACATCCAGCTCTGGAGGCAGAGGGAGGAGGAAATTGGGGCACTGGAAATGATGAGGCAGATCAAGCCACCAGCATCTGTTGCTGAAGAGTGGCCCAGAGCAGGGTGTGTTTAATTTTTTTAGCTGAGGGAAGAGCAGGAGGTTGTTACCTGGGGGAGCAGGGACAGCCCCCATCCATTCCCAGCATTATTGCTGATTTTGCTGCAGCCCAGGATGGGTCAATCCTTCCACTCAATCCTTTCAGTGCCTCCAAATGTCCTTTGCTAGGAGTGAAATGGCCCTTAAACCCTAAGAGCATCACTGCCCATGACCACCAGCTCACTCTCCAACACCAGGAGCCCGTGGGCAGTGCTGAGTAGCTGCTGCAGCCCAAGTAAAATTATAATTAATAGAAGAACAGCACTTTAGAAATGAAACTACATAGGAGAACAGGCCCTGTAGTAGAAGCACTTACCTCAGAGAGCTCAGGCAGAGCGGAGGGGAACACCTAAAGCAGGAGTAGTGTGATGGCAGCAAAGCTGTGGCTCCAAAGCTGCTTCCTGCAGGGAGAGCAAACAGGAGGGAGCACACTGCTCCCACAGGAGGAACCACTCAGAAGGGCCCACGAGTGTCTTCCTCAGCCTCCCCTTTTAAATAGTGCTCTCCCATGACTTTCTCTCCTTACAGACTCTTTGTCTTCCATTGAGCCAGGCTCTGGACAGGATGTGATCCCGGGCTCCCCCCTGAGAAGCAGCATCAAGATCAAGCGAGGAGGACCCCGGCAGCCCCAGGCCCACCAGATCCTCTCCTCTCTGCTGGATGATGGGGAAGCCAGAAGGAGAAGCCACAGGATGAAGTAGGAGCATCTCCGTGTCCTCCCTGCCTGTCCTCCAGTTCAAGATACAGTACCCAGTGCTTAATTGCACCCTGCAGGAGGAGAGGGTGGGAGGTTGCAGTGTTGGTGGCTGGGTTTCCTTCCCTGGCCAATACTGAGCCCTGATTGCAGGGAATGTCTTATCCATAGCTCAGAGAGGGGTTTGAGAACGTTTCCCTTGATTTTGTTGTTTTGCCTTTGGAGTAGCAGCTGTCAGGTGTGTCAGAAGCTGCCCACAGAAGTGTCTCCTCCTGGCTGTGCCTCGAGGGTTTAACCCTGCCCTTGTTCCCTCACTGCCCTCCACAGTCACTCAGTAAAGCTCTGCTGAACTGGCCAAGCCCACCCATCCCACCCAGACCCAAAGCCAGGGCTCAGCTTTGTCCTGGCTGCAGCTGGGGGCATCTGCTTTTATTTCCTGTGCTGGTGTCACACTGACTGCCAGGTGCCACTTCCACAGGCCATGAAAGCATGACCTGCAAGGATTTCTTTTAAGCAAAAAACCAAATTAGAATATGAAGCACATTTAAAAGTATTTCTCTGAAAATTCAGGTGGCTCTCTGGACTTCAGCAACAAAATCCTGGCTTTTCATGTTGCTAATTGCATGTGAGTGATATTACTTCAATTTGTGGTTGGCTAAACAAGGACTTTTGATGCAAATATTCATGGCAACATTGGCTTTCTGTCTATCTTCAGAGAGTTTAGACTGTTTCTGTGAAAACCTAGAGCAGTTTGCATGAGATCTGATGGAATTGTGCAAGAATTTTCCCATATCGTGTTCAGCTTGTGCATACATCCAGAGATAATTAATTTAAGTGGTGGCAGTAACTATTCACAGAAAAGGATATTTTGCAATAGTTGCTTAATCCTACAGCAATCAGGAGAAATGTTTTCACAGTGTTTTGTTTTAATCTCGTGAGTAAATCCTCACCATTTGTGTCTGGAGACAATGTAGTAGCAAACCACAGCCTAGGGAATTAGAGTCTTGTCAAGAGCTTATCTTGCATTGAGAGTTAAATACAGAGTCATTTTACTTTTTGCAATAACTTGTTATTTTAGGGGAAGTACCAGCTTCCAGGTTTAAGAAGTTGAACCTGCCCTTCAGTGACAAATGAATCACTCCACCTGCTGTGCTAACCAGGTGGGACAAGCTGATGTCATTCACGTAGGCAGTGACTTTTGTTAGAAGGGGAGATTATTCAACAAAACTGACTGGACTTTTCTTTTTTTACTTTTTACTTTTTAATTCCCACATTCTGACAGTTTTCAAATTCAGCCCAGGACAAAAGTGAGCAAATTGAGTTGTGTTATTGCCCCTGTGTCTCTGGTTCCTCTGCAGGAACTGTGTGAGCAAGCTGGGCTGCAGGGTTTCTGTCAGAGGCTTTCCAAAGAAACTCTGCAGCCCCTGTGTTCAGCACCTCAAAAGCAAAGCCCACTGGAAAGGAGGCTAAAAATGGAGAGCTCTGCCAGCCCAGCATTAGCCACACATTAAACTGACTGTCCATACACACTTTAAACATGGCAGTGCAGCCAAAAGAGAAATCCAGCCCCAGCCCTTCCTCTGCAGAGCCTGGCTTTTTCCCAAATGAGCAGGTTACAGGCTCCTTCAGGATGGCTGGATCTACCATGCCTTCACTTGGCCCTGCTCTTTAGGAACCCAGCCACCCCAGCAGGTGAAATGGCATAAGCTGATGCTGAGCAAGCACCAGAGCCTTGCTTTTACTGCTGTGCAGCTGAATAACAAAGCTGTGCTGGAGGCAGCAGGGATGCAAGGGATGCTTTTGCATCCTCCCCCTGCTTGGCCAGTGCCAGTGGTGGGGCTCGTTCAGCACCAGCCCACCTGGTTCAGGTTGTGCTGCTGAATCATTTGAGTTTTCCATGGGACATTTCCAAGAGACAAGGCCAGAGCTTTGCAGCAGTCTGGGGAGTTGCCTGGCTGCACTCTGAGTTAGAGCTGGAGTGGGGTGTAGAGAGACAAGAAAAGGAGTGCAGCTCAAGTCCAGCAGGTTCCCAAGCTCAAGGAGCCATCCTGTGTTTGCAATCCCTTTGGGAGAAGGAAATGGAGCCTCCCTGAATGCATCTCAGTCTCACACCCAGCACTAACCTAAACCCAGCAGTAAGTCTAAGGATGTCCCTGGTGCTGTAAGAGCCCATGTCCCTCCTTCCACTGCTGGCAGGGCAGGAGCTCTGTTTGTGGCCAGCCAAGCAAGGTGCAGCCATGAGAACATCTTGGAATAATCATTCCATCTAAGAATGAAAATGTCCAAAAAAGGGATGTTTCCTCATTTGCAGGCTGATTCCTGTGCAGGAATTGAGAAGTTCTTGGTTACCTCTGTGGTGAATTGGGACCATCTCGGTCTGGATCACATGGACACTCCAAGACTTCACTGGTGGCTTCCAGGAGAGGAAGCAGCCAGTTGGTGTTGGAAAATCAGGCCTGAAGAGTGAGGACAAATCTCAGTTCAGTCTAAACTCATGCACTGGGCAGGCTGGTGCCAGCTGTAGTTGAGGCCACAGGAACAATCTGTCCTCATGGCAGCTTCAGGAACCCAACCGAAGGAAATCTTTAAAAAGGGAAATGGGGAAATTCAGTTTTGCTGGTCCTGTAGCTGCAGGGTTGAATTTGGGGAAGAGGGAATACAGTGAGGCCTTTTTTACTTCCCTGACATTTCAGAGGCTTCACACTGAACTGAAAGAGAAATCTTCCTTTCTCAAAGTTTGTCTTCTGAATTCAAAGCTATTGCATGAGCTTGGTGAGTGTTAATGCTTTAGTCACTCACATTGCTGAGGCATTCATACTGACAAGGATTTGGAATTTTATATTAATTAAAACAAATTACTGACAAGATGAAAGGAAAATTTAATGGAAGCTGTTTTCAATTAATCCTGCCAAGTCAATTGTCAAAAGGCTGTTTAGGTTTGGGTTGAGACCACTTTAATTATTGATAGTACGAGCTATGTAATTTTTTCTCCTTGCTTTGTTTAGCTCCATCTCTCTGATGAGGTACTGTATCTTTAAATGGGGGACAGCAGGATTTTCCCAAATGGAATTTCTCTCTCTGCTGGGGTTTCATTCCTCTCCACTCCCACGAGGGCTGGACCACACTGTTGTGCCACCCCAGTTTAATTACGTTTAAAGGTGAGCACAGCCTCACACACTGACATTCATGATGTTGATGACCAAGCAAACCACTCCAACCACATTCTCCTTCATAGGCAGGATCCTGAGGTTCATTTCAGCCAGGGCATATAATGCTTCTTGCCATGTCTATGTAACTTAGGGGATTTATTTTGAATGCGTGCTCATTTAGAAATATATTTTAATTGAAATGTTTAGTGCTTTATCTTACATACATACTGTGCAATACCATAGTGTGTTCTTTCCTTTTTTTTTTTTTTTTTTTTTTTTTCCCTAAGACTTTTTTAAAAATTCTTGATGTTTGTTTGAGCTCCAGTGTGGTTTTGACTTGGATCAGCTCTGGTAGTAGTAGTAGTGTTTTCCTTGCCCTGAGCTAACCAGAAGCAGCACATTGCACAACCAAAACCCTTTGCAAGTCATGCACCCTCACCTTCACCAGCAGCCTGGCTCTCCTGGGAGGCAGGGAATGCTCCTCTCCAGAGGGTCTAATTTGCACTTACTGTAAGGAATTGATGGCAATCCAGGGAAATAGGAATAAACTTGGAAGAGCCCTCACCTGCTCCCACCAAACTCCAAGGACCTTTTGTCATCAGCTTTCAAAGGAACAGGCCTTAAAACTCAGATTCAGCCCTGGAGCAGCACATGCTGGGGCTGTGTGGGCTCTGCTCCAGTGTCTGCCAGGAGCTGTTGTCATGTGGGACCCTGAGCACTGTGACAGAGGCTTCCAAAGACAATCAGCTCCTGGAATTCCCTCCTGATAGAATGATTGGAAACCCATCCTCCTCCTCCTCCACGTTCACAGCTTCTCTCTGACTCAAGATGACATTCCACTGGGGGTGTAGGGCTTAAACTACTCAGAGTCTCTGTGATTTCTTGGTTGCCTGTGAAACCAAGGGCTTGAAAGGTGCTATAATTGTTCACAAGGCACATTCCCAGCCACTGAAGGAAATGGTAACTTCTTCACCAGTTATTTTACACAGTAACCTTTTTATTTATATCAGTGTGTTTCGTATGTGTGCCAATGGTCCTGGCTTCTCTCCTGGGGACCAGCTTTACAACCATTTGGTCTTTTAAAGGGCAGCCATAGCAGTATCTTGCAATCATGTATAATTTCTTAACTTGGAGCAAGAATAAATCTTGTCTGACAGGATGAACTCATTTATGGCGGGCTTTAATGTTTGTTGTAAACACAACCTGTTTGTTCCACCTTTTGCATGGTTACTTATCTGTTTTCATATTGCTATGTTATTGTTCAAAATATCTATTTCTCTTTATTTGCTATGGGGTTTGTTACTGTATATGGAATGTTTTGTATTCAGCATTTTCTTACGGAGCAGAGTGGGAACAGTATTCAAGGACCCACAAATACCAAAGACCTTTCATGTAATGCACTGAGAAATAAACTTACTGTAAATGAATATCGTGTCAGGTGTCCTCTATTTACAGTGTTCAGGGCAAGTTCAAGCAAACTGCAGCCTGAAATCAGGGCAGCTGCTTTTCCTTCCTGACACCTCGGCCTGCTCTTGGGGAAAGCTCCTTGGCAGGGCTCTTAAAAACAAGATGTGCAAGGAGGCCCTGCTGGTGGGCACCTGCTGTGGGCTGGAGGGGCAAAAAGGGCTTTTCTTGCCCAAAACCAGAGCTGGGCTCCCCTGCCCTCGGTGGGACTGACTCCTCTGCAGGTGTTGGATGGACACACTCTGTCTGCAGGACACACAGTCACCTCTGCATTCCCAAACACATCCCAAAAACAGGGACATCCCAAACACAGGGACATATCCCAAACACAGGGACACATCCTAAACACAGGGACACGTCCCAAACACAGGGAACACGTCCCACACACAGGGACACATCCTGCCCTCACAGGGAGGTGTTTTTGCTCCTCAGGCAGCCTCCCAGGCCCCCTCTGAGCCCCTTGCTGCTGAGTGAGGCTCTCCCCAGACCTGGCAGATTCCTCTGCAGAGCAGCCCCTCCAATTCCTGCAGGAATTCTGTGCCAGGGCAGGCCCAGGGATCACAGCTCTGCCTGGGCCCAGTGAGGGCACTCAGAGCTCAGGTGGCTGCAGCAGATTGTGAGGGGGAACAAGCCAGAGAGAGAACTGTGCTCTGCCCAGCAGTGTGAATTAAAATCTGCTGGTGCTTGCAGTGTTCCTCACTTCCCAAAAGTTTCCTCAGAGTACAAGGAAATCGATTTGGCTCAGCTAAGACAGCCAGGGCTGCCCAGACCCCCTCCCTGACATCTCCTGGTACCTCCTGGGCATCTGCCTCCTCCAGCAGCCTTTGGGTGTTCTCTGAGTGTGCCTTGGGGCTGATGGGGACCCCCAGAGTTGTCATCTCCTGTGGCAGCTCAAACTGCCAGAAGAGGATGAGGGTAAAGAACTTTTTTAACCTTTTTAACCTCTTTTTAACCTTCTTACTCTGGGAACAACTGCCCCTGTGGTGCAACCCCTCTGTGTTGGCAAAGGGAGGCTGTAGGGAAGGACCTGGGCTGTTTCTGCCACAGATGCTGCAGCTCTGGGCTCTGAACTTGTTTTTCCCACCCCAATGAAAACAAGAGATATGTAAATCCCAGCTTTCCCCCCTCCTGATTAGATTACACTGCAGAGATGCAGATACCAGAAGTGCAGTGGAGGCTGAGCCTTGTAAACACTGAGAAATGTCCAGAGCGGAGGCCTCTGCTGCACAGGGCTTTTTGCATCACTGATGAGGACATGCTCAAGGTTACTTCATGCCAGACATTCTCATGCAGCACTTCTCTGAGTCTCTCAGGGTGTATTTATCTCAGTTTTTGAGTCCTAACACCTCCAACTCGGATGTATTTATCCCTGCAAAAAAATCCTCTGAGGGAAGGCAGTTGTGTTAATCACCACTGTGCAGATTGGGAGCTGCTGGATAAAAGGCTAAATTAATTTCTTGGGACATTTGTGGCTGTGCTGGTCTGCCAGGCACCAAATTAGCATCAGGCCCATGTTGGTCTCTGGGCCATTATGGCCACTGATTGTAATCACAGCGAGGGGAACTGACTTCTCCTGAGCTTAACACAGCCCAGGAAAATCAATGGCAGAGGGGAACACACTGAACTTGTAGCAGGAGCTGATTAAAAGAAAACTATTTATTCACAAACACAGCTACTCTTGGAGTTCACTGCCTTAACTCTTCATTAACCTCATGCTCAGCACCCAGTGGCTCTTTAGGAAGCCAGACAGGCACTGGCCCTGTGGGGAGAGTGGCTCTGGCCATGGATGTAGCTGGAATTGTCTCCACATCCCATCCTGGGGATGGGGGAAGCAATGAACCTGAAAGAGGAATAAACTCACCCTAAACTTCCCAAGCAACACTACAGAAAAGCAACCACTACACTGTATAAAGAAAAATAATCAGGGAGACTGTGTTACCTTATTTACCCTCTAAGAACAGCTCACCAAAACCAGTGACAAGCTGCTTCAAAGATGGATTGGAAAAAATGTGCCTGTTCCAGACTGAAGGATGTTGTTTGCTTGGCATCAAGGAGAGCCTGGGAGCTGATCAGGCCTGACTTTGTTATCTCTGAGCCTTTTGGGGAGAGGCAGAGAGAAACAGGACAGGTCTTTCCCCTGCCACATCCCACTTTTGGGACAGGATCAAGCACTCTTGGACAAAGTTGATCCCATTTTTGGACTCCAGTGGGAAATCAAGCAGCACACACTCTATAGCAGGGAAAGGTGTGTCAGCCATGGGCTGCCAGATGGAACTTGTGTCAGTGATGAGAATTAATTGCTGGAACACTTTGCCAAAGGATGTGGTAGAGTCTGCACTCCAATAAAGTTTTCAAATTGCCAGAGGTCTTTCTCCTCCTAAATATAAATCTGTATATCAGAGAGAGGTGTGTGTGTGAGGTACCCAAGTCAAGGCACATCCATCCAGGAGAGCCATGCCAGATTCTCAGACTGGTGGAAAATATAAATCTATGTATCAGAGAGAGGTATGTGTGGGAGGTACCCAAGTCAAGGCACATCCATCCAGGAGAGCCATGCCAGATGCTCAGACTGGTGGAACTGGTGACACAGAACCCCAGATGCCCATTCCTGGCACAGCACTGGGAGGATTTGCTGCTGTAAAGCCTCTCTACGAATCACCAGGGCATGGGAGCAGGGTCCTTGCAGCATCCCACTGATAAACCTGCCTGTGGGCAGGGACTGTCCAGCTGGAGAACTTCTGGCAGCCAAATTTTGGCCTGAGACTGGACACACACCAAGGCAAGCCAGAGGTGCCCCACTGGCCATGGGCAACCATGGGAGAGGGAAAGGCTGAGTCAGAGAGCCCAGAAGGGGCCTGGGGCAGCCCCAGTGTGCCTGTGCCAAGGAAAATCTGATTTATGTGTAACCAGCTGGAGTTAAAGTTCACCCAGCAGCATCTGTGACAGCTAAACTTTAGACTTAGCTCAGAAAACACTGGCTGAGTGCAAGATAAGATCCTGGCAGCCTCCTTCTCTCTGCTCCCCAACCACATGGACACCTTCAGAGATGGATGGAGCCTGGGTGTACGTGGTGACAGGAGGATGTGGGTTTGTGGGGGAGAGGATCGTGGAGCTCCTGTCTCAACAAGAATACATCAAAGAAGTCAGAGTTTTTGATTCAGTAGCAAGAGAAGAAGTAGAAAAATACAGCACAGGTAAGAAAAGGGCATCAGGATCTATTTAGTGGCCATAACCTCCCTTTCCTGGCAGCTGGGGTAGCACTGGAGGTGCCACAGTGACAGGTGTGGCCAGGAGCAGGGGTTAAACAGACTGGGTGACAAACAACTTCCAGCTGACAAGTTTTACAGCATAGTAGTAAATCAAAGGAAAAAGACCCCTAGGGATGGATCACCCAAAAGGTGTCTCCCAGGGAGGCTCTGAGTCCCCAGGCAGGGATCAGCTGTGCCATGGGACCTTGGCTGCCCAGCCAGGCTGACACAAAGGGGCTGAGACAACATCCCCCTGAGCTGCTCCAAGCAGCCTCTGCTTCTGAGGAAAATAACTAAAAATCCTGACAGCAACAGAATCAAACTCAGCACCTACTGCAGGCATTGTGAAATAAATTATGGAAATAATTGAGAGGAACCTATAGCAGCCTTAAAAAAAGAGAGGAGATAAGTCTCAGTAAACACTCAGAGATACTGAATTAATCTATTTGATCATATTCTGAGAGTTGCCTTCATGTAGGGTTGAGTAGAGTTAGATTTGTTGGGGAAAAACAACCTGTTTTACTGGATTCAGGAGTGCCCATGCAAAACAAGGCAAGGCAGCTCAGGGTGCTCTGCTCAGCTGATGCTGGGCTGGGTCCCCTGTCCCTGGCTGCCCAAACCTCCAGCCTGCTGTGAGAGAGGCAAAAAAAGCTGAGGGAGATCCTGTTGGGAGATATGGACAAAAAGGGGATGCACCCACAGCAAGTCAAGGCTCCCAGGGAAATATCACAATCAGAAACCCTCCCTGGCAGATGAACTCAGCGGACTGGTTTCCCCAGGTTTCAGGGAGCCAATTACCTTAAAAGCACTCATAATTGAAGAAAAAGCTGTTTAAACCTTAGGGAGGTGCCAAAATCCATGCTCCAGGAGAGGTCTGTGGCCTGCCACCCCAGCAAACCACAGAAAATGAGGCAGGAGCAGCCTGAGGGGCCTCCCCAGCCCCATCCCTCAGCCCGAGGCAGAGTCAGCTCTGCCACAGCCTCCCCCAGAGATGTTTGTTCTGTCCCCAGGCCACCCTGGGCAGCCCATTTATTTCTGCCCCAGCAGGCAGTGGGTACAGTCTGGGTCCTTCATTTCCCACCTAAACTTACAGGTAGAAGAGGTATTGCAGGATTACTGTGATTTTTTATTTTTTTTTTTTACAACAATCTTCACCATCTGCAAACCACATCCTTCCACTCCATTCTGGTTTCTGCTTGAGGCTAAAGCAGCTCTCACACACTCCCTCCTCCTCCTCCTCTGCTCCATCCAGCACTGCAGGGCACTGGCATTGCTCCTGTCGGCAAGGGGGGCATGGAACTGTGGGCCGTGGCCTTCCTATGGCTGCAAAAAGCTGCAGCAATATGGATTTGTCTCTTGCATCCTGCAATTTATCCTCCTGCTTTGCCTGTCACTGCAATTGTGCCTTTTTCAGTTGACAACAAGCAACAGCTCCTGAGCTGCCCTGGCCCAATTTAATTCCTTCATGAAGATCAGCTGCCTCTTCCCTGCTAAACCCCAAAATTTCTCTTTGTTCCTATCAAATTTCACTTTTTTCCCCCCTCTCCAGACTCTGCTAGTTCCTTTCAGCTCATACTCGAATCCTCCAGCACGGTCCCTCCCAGCCTGATGTTATCTGCTGATTTAATGAACAAATCTGCCAGATTTGTGATGAAAACAATCAAAAGGACTCAAATACAGCAATAAGCCCTGGAGAGCCCCAGGGCAGCCACCTACCACAGCTGGCAACTCCCTGGGAACTGCAATTCCACCGGCTTTGTGCTCTCCTTAATGGGGCTTATTTAGCCCATGTTTTACTGACTCCATGTGAGAATGAGGCTGTTTCCAAAGCCTTCAAAAATCAAGATAGATGACATCAACCTGTTCCACAATATCCCTCCAGCCTGTTACCTTGTCATAAGAACAAAGGAGGTTTATCTGGCTTGATTTGTTCTTGACAAATCCATGTCAGCTGCTCCCATTCTCCCCATTATCCCACAGGTGCTCACACACACGCCTGGTTTGAGTGCCTGCTCCCAAATTTCCTGGAGTTGAAACCAAAATGTTCTGTAATTTCCTGCCTCTTCTTTATCTCCCTTCTAAGCACAAGTGTTTTATTTGCTCTGCTGAACTCTCCCAGTGCCTTCAGAGGTTCTCCAAAGCAGCTGATAAAGCTGCAGTTACACCCCTCACCTCTTCAGGAGCCCTGGCAAGAGCTCATCAGCCCTTGTCAATCTGAAATTCCTCATGGTTGCTTTTCAGCAGCTGCCTTAACACAGGTGGTGTGGAAAAGACTATTTAACACTGGAGCCTGATGGGTTCCAGGTTTTCCTAAACCACAGAGTAACAGAAAAATTCCCCCCAAGTCTGCTGGCTTCCTCTCCACCTCTCAGCAGGAGCATCCTCCTCTGGTGCTCCAGGCAAGGGTTTTACCTCTGCTACAGAGACAGCTCCTTTCTTCTCATCCTCTATTCTCACTGAATTGACTCTATGCTTTACTACTAAATTAATATTAATCCCCAATGTTCATTAATTTAACATTAAAACTCCTCAGAGTGAGTCTGCTTATTGTTGGCTATGCTAATTAAGAAAGCAGCCTGACCCTTTGGTAAAACTTCTGTCTGCTCCTCCAGCCCAGGCTGCTCAGAGATTCACCTGCTGGTTTGGATTCTGTCCCTCTTTTTGGACAAGAGGAATAATCCTCTTCCCACCTCACCCTGGTGGTTCTGCTCTGAGGGATTCCACAGCATCACAGCTGCAGCCACAGACCCTTCCCTGGGCTGCACATTTGTGTCACCCTCCAGAAATTCCTGTCCCGGCCCTGGGATGTGTGAGGCTCTCCAAGCAGCTGCCAGCCCAGGGCAGAGGAGACATTTCCTTCCCAAAGCAGCCCTGCCTGGCTTATTGCAAATCCCTGAGGAGCACAGGTTCCTCACCCCAGCTTCTCCATGGCCTATTCCCAACTCTGGGAAAGGAAAAAGGGAAAAATCCTACTTGACTGTTACAACACTCTCTCAAAGCAAGAAAATGAACAGGAGATGCCAAGAGTAGCCATGGATGGAACAGCTGCTCTGAGGAAGAAGGAGGAGGTAAAATGGAATAAAAGGAAAATTCTGAGTGGCTCTAAGGGACGAATTTCCTATGAAACTTTTTAAACCTGTTATTTTCCTTCTTAATCTGCAGTATTTGCAATTTAAACAAAGCTCTGTATGATGTCTCCTGGAATCACCAGGTGTTATTCCCAGCAAGCCCTAAAATGTTCTGTCTGCAGGAATGAGTCCAGCAGAGCTTCCCTGATCCACAGGGGCTGCAGCCCTGGGCCAAGGGTGTCCTGCTCCCAGGGCCACCCTTGGGTGCAGGCTGGGCATTTGCTGTGACAGACACAGCGATTCAGGATACAGAGCATCATGTTAAAACCAGTTGCAAACTGGTTTCTTGGAGCTCAATTAAAAAAAAAAAAAAAAAAAAAGTAATTTTGCCGTGGTGTGCTGGATTCAAACAGCACAGTCACCATCAGAGAGCGCTGGACCTTGCCCCGCAGAGGGGACATTCCTTTGCAGGAAGGTGAGGATGCTGATGTGTACTCTGTTTTTCCCTCCCTTTCACCTCTGTATTATTATTTCCGCGCAGCTGCCACCCGTGTGACAGTGATGAGAGGGGACATCCGCGACCCCGGCGCACTCCCGGCCGCCCTGCAGGGCGCGCACCTGGTGCTGCACGCAGCCGCTGTGGTGGACTGCAGGGACACGCTGCCCTTCGGGGACATGAGAGCTGTCAACGTCGGGGGTGAGCCCCGGACAGGGCCAGCCCTGCCCTGCCCCTCACACCCCCCGCGTGTGCTGCTCGCTGTCCTGAACCCACCCAGCTGCGATGGGAGAGGTGCCCGGCACCTTTCCAGCAGGGAAGCTTCTCCCTTTGCCCCCCTGTCCTTGCTCAGGGCTGCCCACGCTGCTCCTCTCACCAAATCTGGGCTCAGCTCTTCTCGGGCAGGGCAGAGCTTCCCCTGATGGCTGAGGTGCTTCAGGACACACCTGCAGTGCTACGAAACTGCTTCGTTTGTGACAAGGACAGCAATTAACATTAAACCCTGTTTAGGTAACTCATGGCTTTCCCAGGGATGTTGCCCTGTCTGTACCAGCACAAGGCTGTACCCGTTGAACTGCACCCACCAGAAGGGAGTGATGCTGTTCTAATTAGCGGAGTGATGCTGTTTAATTAGTCAGAGTTCCCAGCTATCATGTATCAACAGGCCACCTATAACTGAGAGCTCCCCAGCCCTGTCCTCCTACCACCAGGAGCCAATTTCATGTTTGGTGCAAGATCTGCTCAGAGAAAATTTGTTCATAAATCTAGGAAATAAGCACAGGCTATAAAAATAATGAAATCCCTATTACAGCAGCAATTCCAGTGGTACCTCAGGCTGTTAGCTACTAAAATAGTCGTTAACCAAAAGGAAGGAGCTTTATTTTTTTTTAATATATATACATCTCCAACTCAATTACTGCTTAGGGCTTTGACTATTTGCTGATACATTCAAGGGTAACATTTAAATTCCAGCCCTCTTTTCACTGCTGTAGTTGTTTTCAAAACTCAATGCTTTTAAGAGCCTGTGTTGTGCTCTCCATGTTCTGAGAATATTCAGAGCCCGAGGGTTCCTGCTGCTTTTTAGTGGCTTTGTGAGCTCTTCCCCTTCACTGTTGCTGTGAGCTCTGTGCCTCAGCACAGAGAGGATTCACAGAGAGCACTGGGCATGTCTCCTCCTCAGCAAACCAAACCTCTTGCAGATGTTGGGGACATTCCCAGAAAACCACACACGCAAGGATTTTCCAGCGTCGCTCTTTGAGGAGCAAGGTCTGGGATGGCTTAACAGGAGCCTGTCCTGCATTTCTGCCTCGCCTTTGGTGGCTCCACGTGGGACTCCCCAAAATGGGGCTGCTGCCCTCACTAGGGCTCCTCAAAACCCTGAATCGAGAGATTAGTCTGAAGTTCTCTGTGAAAACCCTGGCAGATAAAAGAATAAAAATGGTATTTGATACCTGCTGCAAGCTTCATGGAAAAAAGGAGGGTCAGGAGAGGTCAAGTATGTAATCCTCTGGCTGGCTCCTCTGTGCTGCTCAGGCCACAGAAATTCATCCAATTACTGCCCTAAGCCCAAGGATTTGTGGTGAAATTGGACCATTCCTTTTCCAAAGACTTCTTGTCTCAAATTAAGGGTGCAAGTTAATGGGCTATCTATCATGGCTTTCAGCAAGCCAGAACAATGCTGAGGAATGGTGGTGTGGCTATGGTTAATTATAATTTCTGGCCAAAATTTACATCTTCTGCTTTGATTCCCTCCCCTGTTTCAACCACTGGCTGCTGAATCCTGTTACAGCCTTGTTGACTGAATTGAAGAGTTCTCTGCTACAATAATTATTTTTTCCATCTAGTCACTTAAAGACTTTTTAATCTGCTTTTTGTTAAGCTGAATGGATTTTAACTCAGCTGTTTCCAGTGATGTTTCTCACCAGGGGTTCTCAGTTAACTTTACATATTGTGATTGGCTCATAGAGAAGCACATTGATTCTTTTCCACCAGGATTTCAGATGGATTCGTGTGCTCTGAAATTATCCTAAACTCAGGAATTCCTTGGTAATTTCAGATTATGACCTTAATAGCAAAGAGAAGAGGAATCACAAGCCTTCCCACACCAGATCTGCAGACAGGGCTCAGGGCAGAGCCTGCTTAGCCAGGTACAGAGTGTGGAGGTTTCTGGAAGCCAAGCCCAGGAGCTGCTTCCTTTCAGATCTGCCTTATCAGGTGTCAAGGCCCTCAGGCCTTGTCACTGAGGTTCTCACAGGTTCAAATTGGATCAAAACCACAATGCATGCAAAAAACACCCCTGCAAGGGCCATAAATCATTTGAACTCACCAAAATACTCCAAAATAACCACACTAAATCACACACACTGACCAACTTGTTCAGCCAGAACAACCTTCCTTAAGGCAAACCGTGTTTTGGATTTGTCTGGATTTCACGTGGACTTGGAAGATGCACTCATTATTTTATTTAAAGTTCTGCAGCTCTCAGGAGTCTGATAGAGTGATTTCACCCTGTAGCACCTTGCAGAGCTTCTGTAGAGCAGCACATGCAGCTAAAACACTGATCCTTTGCCAGAAGGCTGCAGCTCACCAACAATCTGCCCACAAGTGAAAAAAGATGAAGTTTTGCTCTGCCAAGCCCTCAGTTTCCCTTTGTTAGCAGCTCTAAAGTCTAAGTTAAGTCAGCTGCCAATGGCCATGGAGGTTCAGCCACATCAGAGCTGTGGATGTGACACAAATGTGTTATAAACCATCCCCTCCTGAGGAAATGAAGCCCTGACCTGAGGCTTTACATATTTTCAGCCATAAAAAAAAGAGGATGGATTATTTCTGAGTTGGAAAAAGCCTGGGAATCTGTTTTCATTTGCACAACAGGAGCCAAGGCAAGGTGGTTGATATTTGTCCTTCCCATCCTTCCCTACAGGTACTGAAAATGTGTTAAGGGCCTGCTGTGCCCTGAGCATCCCCTACCTGCTCTACACCAGCTCCATCGCTGCTGTGGGGCCCAACACCTCCTGTGAGCCCCTGCTCAGGTGAGGCTCAGCAAATCTTCTCCACTGCTCTGTTTGTCCAGTCAAACAGCCATGGAACTGCAGCCAGAGGGAGATTTCAGCTGTGGTTACCAAGGAGAAGATTTGTGTTCCCTTTCCTGTCTGTTCCTTTTCTCTTTCTCGAAAACCCTTCCTTGCTGCTCTGCCCATTTAGGAACTGTGGCTCTTCCCAGCCTGAGCCTGGCCAGAGAAAGCCCAAGGTGAGAGCTGAGTGTCCCAGCTGCACTGCCAGGCTGTCCCTGGATCCACAGCCCTGCTCCTCTGAGCCCTAAAATCATTTTCAGACAAGGTTTCAGGTGCTCAAAGTTTGGGATATGGCCAAATTATATCCTGCTGTTGGGTCAGTTTTTGCTCTCCCTCCCAATGAATCAACCCAAAGGGCAGATGCCCCACTGCAACCCCCACACTGCCCCTCCTGCTCCAGCTCCTCAGGGAGCTGCTGGCAAGCCTGTTCCCAGCTCCTGATATCAAATGTGGGCAGATCCCATGCAGCATTATCCCAGAAAAAAAGTAATTTTGCCACGAAGCCTTAGGGGACAGATGCAGGAGTGTGATCCTGCCCTGCAGGATCCAGGTGTGGTCACATCCTTTGTTGCCTGCTTCTGGCCTGGAAATTGTATCCTTCTGTTGTATCCCCAAATCCTTCTCCCTGGCAGCGTGCTCAGGGGGCTCTCTCCTGGGGGCTGCTGGATGTCACCCTTCAGGGCATTGTGCTCATCCCTTCTCTCTTTGTGGCTCCCAAGAGATTCACCCACAGACCCAGCAGCAGCAGCAGAGCTTTAGAAAACCCTCTGTGGCAAAGGTGGCATTTGGATCAACACAGTGGTCAAAATAACAATTTTGAGAGTTTTTTATTCTTTGATCTCCAGAAGTGACTTTGACAATCAGCTGACACCCCTGCTCAGGGCTCAGCATCAGGACACCTTTTGTATTCCTGGGGCAACAGCACCTGCAGAGCAGTGAGATAGCAGGGCTGATTTCTGAAAACCAGGGGCTGAAGTTTTAGGTTAAATTTGATGTAAGTCTGATGTGTATTACTGGAAGGCTCCTTGTTGGTTTCAAGCCTGGTTGTGGCCACACAAACTGCTCAGCCCCTGGAAATTTGTGTGCCAGGGGAGCTGGCTCCAAGTCAAGTGGTGTCTCCACAGGCAGCCAGGCTGGACACAGCTGCCTTCAGTCACTTGGCTCAAGAAATTTGAGCCCAGCTAGAAAAAACATAACTTAAAATTACCTACAAGCCTAAATTTCATGCTCACAAGTAAGTCAAGGCATAAGCCAGTTGTTTTGAAAAGCATCTAAGCGCTCAAATCTGTAGAATAAATGTCTGGCTTATGAAAAAAATCCATGAGAGCAACTCAATCCACTTGGGACCACAGGCACTGGAGACTGTGTCACTGCAAAGCTATGGAATTTGGTCACTAGCAAATACAAATAATTCCTAAGAATTCATGTAGATACAGGCACATCCTTGTTAGGATTTAGTCCTGTGACTGAAGAGAGAGATGTGAACAGATGTCTTGAGAAAATCAGCCGCAGATCACAGTCCTTTGTCTTGTAATGGTGGCACCAACAGGGGCAAGTAAAACCCACCCAGGCTGATGCTCATGGAGCTATGAACAGCCCTCCCCACCACAAATACAAACAAAACCACACCTGGAGCCTTTCACTCATTCTGCAGAGCACACTCAGATTCTCCCATTATCCTTAGAGGAAGCCTTAGAGAGGGAGGTTTCATTCTCCAATTATTTTGATTTTAAACAAAGGGAATTAGATAATGGGAGAAGTATCAGCCCTCCCAGCCAAAACTTGCCCCACCTGTCTCAAGAGGGAGCCAGGCATGACTGGGAGCAGCATAACAGGGCTCTGTTTTCCACAGTGAAAGCACAGGTGATGCCTTTCTCCTTCCTCCTCATCTCCCCATCCCCACCCCATCTGTTCTGCCCTCTCCCTCACAGTCCATCATCCTGCCTGCCTTTTCCTTTTCCTCTGTCCCCCTTCTCCATCATTCCTTGTAGAATTTATTTAACTCGGTTTAGGTGCTGGGGAATTGGCAGAGACAAAGCAGGAGGAGCCTCTGGCCGGGGTGATGGGCGCAGGGACAATGCTCACACCTCAGCATCCCACAATAACAGAAAATGCCTCTGTCAGTCTCAATCCCTGGGAGACAGGCACTGCTGAGATACCTCCTGACAATGCTGCTCCAGTCTGATTAGCGTTCACTTATCTGGGATCGTTTTGAAAAGCAAGAGCATTATGCTGAGCTCTTTGTTACTACCAAGCTTCAGAGGGGTGGGGGAAGGCACACACAGCAGAGCCCAGGAACAGCAGGCAGGTTTGTCCCTTTGTGGAGCTGCTGCTTTTCAAAAGCTTTGCAGGGGAAAAAAAATTTTGATTAAAGAAAAAGAGAGAAAGCAATTAAATCTAGAACTTCTAGATAACCCCCCGCTAATTGTCTTGGGCCTCTCCTGGGCTTGCAACAAACCTTGCACAATCAATCTTTTGTCTTGCTTGTTTTTTGGTTTGTGTCTTGTTCATGCCCTGTAAACACGGGCAGGGAGGAGGGTTTTGTGACAGAAGCCCGGGGTGTGTGAGGAGTCTGCATTTCTGATGCTCCTAATTTATTTCTGTTGCTGTAGCACAAGGAGAGCCTGATCTCAGCTGGGATATCTGACACACAACATGCCAGACTGCTGAACAGGCAAGAGCCAGGCAACAGCATCAGCCACGTTTTACACAGGGAGATCTGAGCAGAGAAAAGAGAAAACAAGTTGCCAAGGTCAGAGAGAGAGCCTGAGTCAGAGCTGGCTCTCCCAAGGCCCAGTGTTTGACAAAAACACCTCTGCTGCAGATTTGCTGTGTGGACTCCTCACAGGGCACTGAACCCTTCCAGGAGATGGATCCGAGCCCATCTGCCACAGGAGGGTGAGGATTCCTCTCTGCCCTTCCATGGGGTATCCCATGCCTGGCAGATCTGGTTTGCCAGGTTGGAGTTCCCTCAGATGGCAAAATATTGATTAGATTAATTTAAAAATGGGAAGAAAGTCTCCAGCAGCACATGGAGGGGGAGAGAGCTGATCTGTGCTACCCAGGGGAGCAGAGGAGCAAGTGGATGCTCCTTCCCAACGCTGCAAGCCAGGTTTCTTCCCTCCAGAGCCCACTGGAGATGTTTAATCAAATCCCAAGATGGCCTCAGGCTGATCTAAAACCACTGGGACAAAACTCTGTCAGCCTATGGGGAACAGAGCTGTTTCTGCTTTCTCCTTGGAGTTATTCCAGGCCCCATGAGGCCACTCCATGTGAGATCCCACAGGCTTTCCCCTGGCAGCCTGAGGAGCAGGTTGTCATCCACTGTCACAACCCAGTGTCCTCTGCTTGTCCTTGGCTCTGGGTCCTCTGCTTGTCCTTCCCCTCAAGGGTAATTTGTGGGGGGAGCTGAAGCAGCAATCCCAGCACAGCCCTGCTGATTGCAAGGCTTCCAGGAGAGCTCCAGCAGCTCCACCACAACCCCAGAAAATGCCTCCCAACTTTAATCAACTCTGTGAGAAAATTAAGTAGCAGTTTCTCCTTTTAGTTTATGGCTCATGAGAGGCTTTTCTCTGCCTCTAATGAAAAAATGAACTAGAATTGCTCTCATTTTCCTGCCCTCCATCTTCTTGTGCTCTTTCTACCTTGCTCAGCTTCTGTGAGCTGCTTAAAAATGTAACTCTGCTGCCTTCTAATTTGCCTGATGGAATGTTATTTCAATCATGCCATTAGCCAAAGCTAAATCCAGCTCTGAGAAACCACTGCCCCCATGCAAACGTGCCTGTGAACACCCTGGAGCACCTGGTGCTCCTTGAGGCCTAATTCCTCCCAGAGTGCAGTGAGCACCTCAGATTCCCATTGCTCCCAGGCAGCAGGAATCCCTGGGGAGAGGGAATGCAGGGCAAGGCAGGCTGGGACAGATGTCCCTGAGCCCTGTGCTCTGCTCCATGGTCACTCTGTCTCCCACAACCTGCTCCAGAGGGAATGAGGACACCCAGTACAGCGGGGAAGTGGAGCTGCCCTACGGGAAGACAAAAGCCATGGCGGAAAAAATTGTGCTTGAAGCCAACGGAAAAAAGGTAAAAATCCAGGGGTGGCACCTCTGGAATTACAGCACAGGACAGGGGGAGATGGTTGGAAAGACCCCACAGCTCCTGTCTAAGTGTGCATCCAACCTCTGCCTGGATTTGATGCACAAACCACATTGTCCTGAGCCTCCCAAAGCCTGATATTCCCACGTCAGTGGGAAGCTGCCAGACTCTCCCAGGATCAGGGTGCTTCCCTCGGAGGCTGTGCTTCAGCTCCAGCAGGAGTGTGACTTTGGAAAGGGCTGTGCCAAACTAGGGCAGAAGGAACCGGGTACACCTAGTTCATACTGAAAAAAAAAAAGTGTAATTTCCAGGCTTTCCAGAGTGACTTAAGAATTAAAAATATTGGTGTACCCAGAGCCAGCCCCCTACCCAAGGCAGCTGCTCAGTGTTTTAGAGCTGGCAGTGCAGTCAGCAGATATATGAGTGCTTCTAGACAATGAAGGAGAATGTAAAAATGAGACTTGTGCTCTAAACCACTGCCTGGAGCATCTCTCCCCCAGCCCCAGTTTGAGGCCAGCCAGTTGGGCTGGCTTGATCAATACAAATATTGGTTTGTATTGATCCAAATGGTACCTGGTTTTGGTTGTTACAAATCCTCTTTTACACACCACAACTGCAGAAGAGTTCACTGCCACAATCTCCACCTCTCAAGGAGCACCATGTGGGCACAGGTGTGCTGTGGGGAAAAAAAAAAAAAAAATCAAACTGGGCACCTCCTTACGTTTTTAGGGGCCCAAAGCAGGTGCCAAGCATGCAGAGCACCTCAGCAAATGTCGACTCCTCTAGGCCAGTATTCCCAGGGTTTGGGTTTATCTGGGAAACTCAGTGTCCCTGTGGAAGGTCCAACTCTGGAGCCACCTAAACTGGATCCATCCCCTGACGTTCCCTCCCTGATTTTCCAGCTGAGCAATGGTGGTACCCTCAAAACCTGCGTCCTCCGTGCCAACACCGTGTATGGGGAGAAGGCAGCCTTCCTGCAGGAGCTGCTTGTGCTTGCCAGAGCCAGGAATGGTGTCCTGAACTACCTGGAGCCTGAAAACACCGAGCGTAATCTCACCTACGTGGGTGAGTGAAGGGCTGAGCTCTTTGCATGGGGTGCTACCAGCTTTAGTCACAGGGGATTTGACACGTCAGCTTAGCCATAATCTCCCCAGACAGGGAGATGGGCATGGTGAATGAGCACAAATGGCTTTGGAACCACAAAACTTAGACTGGCTAAAGGATTTTAAGAGCAGTTTTTATTTTTTATTTTAGTTTAATTATTTTTTTATATTTATTTTATTTTAAATTGTTATTTTAAAAGCAGTATTTTATTATTTATTTTATTATTTATTTTATTATTTATTTTATTATTTTATTGCTGTTTTCCTGGGAAGGTTTTTCTTTTTTCTCTTTGAGAAGTGTTTCAGGGATATATGGGGGGCAGAGAGAAATTCCAGCTGTGTTTTTAAAAATGTTTTTGCTAGGGAAAGACACTTGTTCATTAGAAAAAAAAATGAAACTACCACTGCTTGTCAAGTTCCTTACAGAAAAGGCTGCACTACACAACCAGTTGTAGTAAGCACATAAAATTACTCACAAAACCTACAGCAAGAGTTTGTTTTGGTGCCTTTCAGGGAGGTGTAATTCACCATCAGATCATGCCAGCATTCCGTGATTTCTGTGCAGCACAGTTATATGTCTCTTTCCAAAAGTGCAGATTTTTAAAATGCTGTTAGAGAAGAATCAGGCCCAGATAAATCAAGTGACTCCTTCAAAGGCTCACAGCAGAGGCAGGGATAAAACCCTGGAGCACTGCCTCTCATTCATCCTGCTCCACTACAAAACACTGCCCTTTTGCTTCACATGAACCAGGATCACAAGGCACGTTAATTGTCCAGCTCAAAGGGGTGACCAAAGGTTTGAAGGCTCTTGGAGGCCTGGATTAACTACTCAGTCCCTCTGCAGCACAGCTGAGCACACCATGAGTGCCTCCCTGCTTCCAGCAATGAAGCTGGCACATCCAATGCACTCGTTCTACACTAAACGGGAAACTGAGCTCCTCCTGAATGCCTGCTTCTCTCCCTCTGTTCTTTCTGCAGGGAATGTGGCATGGATGCACGTCCTTGCAGCAAGGAACCTGCAGCTGCAGCCAGAGCTGCTGGCAGGACAGGTGTATTATTGCTACGATGACACCCCCAGCAGGAAGGGTTTCCTGGTCAGGCACCAGCTGCTGTCCAGTGCAGACCCCTCGCTGAGGCTGGGCTCACACATCCCCTACTGGAAGATGTGGTTGATGATACAACTGCACAGGATCATCAGAGCCATCCTGCCCCCTTCCTGGAGGCCACAGCCTTTCCTCACCGTGCCCCTGCTGAACACCATCGTCACCAGCTTCTCCTTCCAGACAGACAAGGCCTCCAGGCATTTCGGGTACAAACCCCTCTTCACGTGGCAGGAGAGCAGGCTCAGGACTGCAGAGTGGCTGAAAGCAGCTGCAGGGAGCCTGGGACCCCCCCAGCTGCATGAAAAGGAGAACTGAACAGCACTTTTGGGGTAAGGAGGTTGTTTATCGCAGCAGCTGGTTCCATCTGAGCTTCACAACCTGCAGGGACCTTTGGCAGGAGCTTTGTAAGCACAGAAATCCTGGTACAGAAACTGGTACAGAAACAGAGGAGGAAAAAACCTCTAAGGCTGCAAGTCATAGCATTACCATGCCAAAATCTCAGCTATTCTGTGTCCTCTGGGCATTTGAAACCTTCCCTGCACACCCACGGGGCTTGCTGGCCTCCCTCACTGCCACAGTGCCACCACTTCACCTGGGGAACAAGAGAGAACAAGCTCAGGAGGGAGGAGGTGCCCAGAGAACACCTCTGTGGTAAAATCAGTGAAGCAGTTTTTGTTCCACAGCCTGGGGAGCCGTGGTCTGGGACATTTGGTGGGGTAGCTGTACCTGGCTCAGCCACTGAAGGGCTCTTCGGTGATCGTTTTGGAGAGGACAAGGAAAACCTAGCAGTTTCTTGCTCTGATTTAGGGTTTAATAAAAAGAAAAAAATAAATTCCCTTTCCAAAACTGCCTTTTGCAAGGTGCTTCCCGTTACTCTTTACATGTGGAATACTGAATATCTATTTTGAAATATTATCCCTAAAAAAGAAAAACCTCTGATCTTTTATCCTAACAAGGCATAGGCTGATTAACCTTTTAATTGTGTGGACGGAGACCTGATGTCTACAAACTCAAAGGTGGGATTCACGTCGTTTGCAACCCCAAATCTCTTACCACAGAGTGCTCCAGTGGCAAAGCAAAGCAGATTAAAGCCCATGTTCAGCTGCTGTGCTGGCAGAAAGCAACTTCAAGTGAAAGCCTTAGGGGCTGCATTTATGCTAAATAACGTTTGAACTCCAGGATGAAGAGGTCATTTCAACTCCTTCCATGGAGCTGCACAGATCTGCGAGCAGCATTGCACAGATGAGATTTATTTTCTTCACACAGATGGGGAGGGCTCTTCCAGGAGATTCACAGCAAAACTGTGGTTTCTATCAGTTTATCAGTTTCTCTATTTTTAAGACTGGCAGAGAGGCTGGTAAATCTGCATTATGCACAACTGAGGTTTCAGTTTTCACTTGATCTTGGAGGAATGGGATATTTTTACACTACTGGCTCAAATTGAGAATTAACTCTGTTAACATCACACTTCTGTGTTCTGTGAATCTGTACCCATTTCTTGAGTGTTCCTGGAGTAAAAGTGTGCATATGTACAAATAGAAGCTTGTTTTAATTACAAGTGCCCTGATATCCTGGAAAAAGCAAGTTCCAGCATGGTATCCTTGATAGAAATGATAAAAATTTGCTTCCTGTTAGTCCTGGTAATTACCCAGGAAGGAAAGTGGAGCAATAGAGTGAGAGCTGCCAAATTAAATTTGCCGAAATTCGCACTCACATGAGAAATCTTCAAAATGAGCTTACAGATCAGGAATCAGTTGCTCTGGTAATTCATTGCTAAGCTCCTATAACAAATAAATTTGGCCCAAACTGTTGCAATCTGCTGATAGAGAACTTGAAAAGGTGAAGTGTGTAAAATACCAGTTGCCTACTATTTTTCCCCTTCCACTACTGCTGGGGCAGGGGGTGTTAAGAAAGGGGCTAACGAGATTTCTGATCTTTCTGTGTTCATTTTTGCAGGTTTTTTGCCATTATTCAAATGGTGGCTGACAACTCTAAGAACGTGACAAACAAATACACCCTCAATTCCTCGCGCACGTCCCAGAGCATCTCCACAGTGCATCAGTGTTGGCCTCAACAGGTTTTGATGCCTGTGAAATTATGGATTTATCCTGCCAAAAAAAGAGCCACTGGGTGGAGCTGCGAGGCTGGGAACGGGTCCCTCCTCGCGGAGCCTCGCTGGGATTCAGCTGCGTTCTGCAAGGACTGAAATCCCTGCCCAGGCAAGGCTGGAGGGTCTGTCCTCACTGTGGCACTGACAATTCTGGCCTCCCCTCCTCTGCCTGGAAGCAGTCACCATTTTATCTGCATGTAGCCCTGTAATCAAAGACATTGAGGAATTATTTTTTTTCCACTCAGAGCTCATTAGAAAAGAATAAAAGTTTGCTTTTTGTTTTTAAAAATAGAATGAATTTTGGCGCTCTGACCTCTGAGAAGCCTTGCATGAGCACAACAGGCTGATGCCTTCAGTCCCTCAGCAATTCCTCTGTGGGATTTGGAGCTGCTGCAGATATCAGATGGGAGAGTTGTCAAAGCCCCAGTACTATCCCAGAGATTAATGCCTTACAAGCTTGCCTGCTTTCATAAACCTTGCTGGGAACCTCATCATGCTTTTGTTCCTGTCCTGCTCATCATCACCTATGATTCTGATGCTTATCAGGCTGCAGATGACATACAGGATAAGCAGAAGGGATTTTCAAAGGAGGTTAAGTGCTTGCCTTTTCAAAAGTATCTGAGTTAGCTGGCTGCTCAGCTCTTTTAATACCTACTCACCTCCCAAGCTTTGACAAAAGCAACCAGAGGATTCCCTTTCCCTGGTCATGGTAGAAATAGGGGAAAAAGTCAGACAGCAAAGCCTCTGTGCTATTTTCCAAAAAGATGAGTAAGCTTCCTTTGGCTGCCCTGCCTTTTGGCTCCTCCAAGCTAATGCTGCTGCAGACTTCCTGTTAGATCCTTGATTTTATCAGATTATAACTTGTTTTCCCCTGGCAATGCTTTAATTCTTTCTACTGCATTGGGTTGTCATTGGCTTTACTTTTCAGGGTCTCAGCCTTATTATGTAACAGCAGCAGCAAAAAAAAAGAGAAAAGAAAAAATATTTCAGATCTGTTTCTACTTCTGGAGAGGAGCCTTTGTGCACAATTACTCATCCAAGAGATTCAGCAGGTATAACTGCTTCCCCCAGGGGCTCCATTATATAATTGGATTTCAGCCATACAAATTAAATCCTATCTTACCCCTTAGTTAAGCCAGGCAGTAAGTATTTAATGCTAATATCCCTGACAACTATTGCAGGGAGAAGCAGAGCTGAAGCACAGAGGAGACAGATGCAGGCAATCTCTGCTGCAGGAGCAGGGAGGATGAGCAAGGACTGACACCTGCTTGTATTTTCACCACGGTTAAACTTCCCCAGGCCGGACCATAGCTGTGCTGGAGTTGCTGTGTGAGCTGGGACAGGGTTCTCCCCTGGTTTTCCATGCTCCAGGAGTGTTCCCTTGTGCACGATGAGTGCTCACCCCCCAACACGCACACTTCAAAGAGCCACATGCCTAACCCTGTTTGAGTTTCTCTGGAAGTCTCTGCTCTTGTGCAACGTCTGAAGGAAGCAAATTTAGCAATATTAAAACTCAAGCCAAACACAAAACCAAGCAAAGAATCCCCAAATTAAAAAGAAAATCTCGACTGAGTTACTCATTCATCTGCATTTTCTGCCGCGTTCGGTCTTCTCCCGGCGTGTTCCTGTGAGACAAAGCCCTCTGGGCACAGCCCATCTCTTTTAGTG
This sequence comes from Cettia cetti, assembly GCA_013401135.1. Taxonomy (NCBI): domain Eukaryota; kingdom Metazoa; phylum Chordata; class Aves; order Passeriformes; family Sylviidae; genus Cettia; species Cettia cetti. Next base: position 155,537 of record VZUI01080544.1, on the reverse strand, counting down.
TCTGGTACATCAGTCACAGAGTCAGGGCATGGTAATAAAGCAAAATAGATTTGTGGTAGGAGTTAAACCAGTCGGTCTGGTCCCGTAATTGGAACATAATCTCATATTGACAGTGTTTAACTCAGGATGCGCAGGGAGCAGATGGCACCAGGCCAGGCCCCCATCGCCCCACAAGGATTGGAAAGATGTTTTCCAAGTCCAGCTCCTGAACCTCATCTGAGATGCTGGAAGCTTTGCTTCCCCAAAAGGGCCTCGAGCCCCTCAGTGATCCTGGTTAAAGCCCCACACACTGCTCTGCCCAGAGCCTGGCAGGAGCTGCCTTGGGAGCACGGGGACAGGGTGGGAACAGCACCCAAAGGGCAAAAGGCTCCCACATCTATTGGAATTCTCACCCAGCCAGGTGATTTTAGCTCCACGAGGGTCCAACACACACTGAGGGTGTCCAGCACCTCACAGAAAATGGCTTAAAATAACTTGAGAGACGGCATGATCAAATGTGTCTTGGAAAAGCAAAAAGGTTTAATTAAAGAAGAAAATAATACAAGACCAAAAAACAAAGTGTAGGGACAGGTCCCACACACCTGCTAAACATCCTAAAAATGCACTGAGAAGCCTCGTGCTCTTCCTTAAGTATTGGATGGTTTGGGTGGGTTTTTTGGCAAGCTGCTCTCAGGGCCAGGGACACCCACCCATGTCACCTTTCTGCTCCTTTTCTCACCTCTAAAAGCTCCAGTGGCAGAATTAACTCCACACAACACTCTGGCAACAATGAACAATTCCTTCCTCCAAGCCCAAAACTCTAGCTAAAGCAGGTGAGAGGAGAGGAGAGGGAGCACATTTATTCCAAGACTCATTCTATGGTAGAATCTAAGTGCAGACACAGACTCAGCTTTCCAAGGGTGTGGGAGAAAAATACCAAGCTTCTTATAGCTGCTACAGGAAGTTTAAATTGATTTTTCTCCATTTCAGCAATTAATTCCCATTAATCAACTTACTGTACAATGCTGCACAATAATTCACAAGTTTTATGTATTATATGAATAAAATTGCACATATATTTTTATGTGATTTTCATTTAATTGAATTCCAAGGAGATTTATCTGCTGGGTTATTAATAAATCTTAATATGGCCTATAACACTCAATTGATATTTAATTAACCTGCAATAACTGCCTTGTAAAATGTAAATTAAATGCTTTATTTTTTTCCAGGCATATAATGTTAAATCAAGTCCTTCATTCCACCAGCAAAGCAAAAAAAAAAAAAAAAAAAAGAGAGAGAGAGGAAAAAACAACATTTCAGGCAACCAAGCCTTACACCTGAAAATATTTGATATTTAAAGAGGTTCAAACTGGAAATTAGATCCATGCTTTGTAATCAGCTCTTCTCTTGAGGAGGTACTTTTCCACTCTTCCCATTTTTAAAGATCACAGAATTTGGGTGGATTTAGATGAAACAGCAAAGTCTCAGGAGGCTTGAAGAGAAGTGAGAGGCACCCATTACTAATAATAAGGTTGCAAATTCCCAAAGGTATTGTGGTATTTGGCATTTTTCTGAAAGTCTTGGCTCCTAGAACCTCACTATTAAATGAGAATGTCAATTTTCATTTAAAAAAAAGGAAAGATGTTAAAGCCCTTTGATAGGGGAAGTTTGCAAACCTGAATGTCAAAGGCATGAGAACTAAGAGACAAAAATACATAAAATTTGATCCTTATCTTTAAAAGTATCAGAACTTTTTGAGACTGAGATGTTTGAAAACTGGGAGGTGGCAACAAATGATCAAAACAGCCTTTACAAGAAAAGATGAGAACAATCCAAATTATATTTTAAGATCAAACTCTTCTCCTCCCCCTCCCCTAGCAATTTACATAGATCTACATTAAATACTGCAAACTGCAAAAACAACTGGTTCTGATTTCCAAACCAGGAGAGCTGGCTGCCTTTTGCAAGGTGATTTGAAAACTTCAGGAGAGCATGGCTGCCCAAAATTGATAAGTCTATGAAGCTTTACTGCCACAGCATCTAAATTAGTATATCTTTCTTTTTAAGGCATGGAGGGGCCAGTCTGTCTCTCAATATTTTATTAAACAGGATATTTCCACTAAAGGACAGTAACCCTCACTGTCTGTAATCTGTCTGCATTAGATCACTTTAAAAGGTATTAAATGGAAATAAAAAGTTAAATGTACCACGGATTTTAAGGATGTCACAGCATGGAAGAATGAAAGTGAAGAGAATGGATTCTGACTTGCATTGAATGAACAGAAATAAATCCAGAGCTGCTGGAATGGGAAGGCTGTCCCCACTCAGTGTTCATCCTCTGCAGCCACTCATCCTCCTCCACCCCAGGGATTCCATGGGCTGCTCCCAGGGCTGAGGGAGCTCTGAGGAGCTCCCAGCTCCTGTGGCAGCAGGAGGGGATGTGACCCTGCAGTCCCCCAGAGCTGCCAGGACCTGCCCTGCTCACCAGGCACTGCTCCCAGCTCCCCAGAGCTGCCAGGACCTTCCTGCCCTGCCCACCAGGCCCTGCTTCTGTCCCCAGAGCTGCCAGGACCTGTCCTGCCCACCAGGCCCTGCTTCTGTCCCCAGAGCTGCCAGGACCTTCCTGCCCTGCTCACCAGGCCCTGCTTCTGTCCCCCAGAGCTGCCAGGACCTTCCTGCCCTGCTCACCAGGCCCTGCTTCTGTCCCCCAGAGCTGCCAGGACCTGCCCTGCCCACCAGGCCCTGCTTCTGTCCCCAGAGCTGCCAGGACCTGCCCTGCCCACCAGGCCCTGCTTCCAGCCCCACCTTGGCCGCTGTCACCCTTGTGTCCCTCCCCACAGGGGCACCCAAAGCACAGAGTCAGCACATGCAGATTTTTTTTGCAGATTTGGGTTTAATCCCCAGCTCCAGCATGGACTCACTGGATTTTTGTGCTGGTTTTTACATTTAAATTTCTTCCTCTCTCCCTCTCTCTGCATTTTATGATTTTGGCAATTGATCAGGAATAGCCTTTTCTCCTTCTTTTGCCTTTCATCTTTCTAAAGGAGGAGAATGTACCCCACAAATGTGATGTGTGGGATCTGCTGTCAGCTTCCCAGGACATTTGTGTTTTCCTCCACTGGATAGACATGGACATGGGAGGGTTTTTTATCCCCTTAGAGTGGGTTTCTAACTGAGCTGAATCCAGCCCTCATTAAGGCCTGAGCATGACTGACAGTCCACATTATCTTGGGCAGCACCTTTGATCAGGCAGAGTCCCCTGGGAGCAGCCACAGGAGTCCCATCCACTCACAGGCTGCTCCTGATGATGCTGCTGGGAATTAAAGCACAGCCTGAGGAGCACATGGAATTGGTCACAGCATGTTTAGGATGTGAGACCTGAGAACCTCCTCAAAACCCCTGAGGTCTTACCAGAGTTTTCATGAGCCCAGTGCAGGACTGCTGGCCCCCTGTGAACACCCTGCTTTTTGGGGATGTAGGATATATTGAATTATATATTGATATATTGAATGTAGGTTATAATGAATCATTGCTCTGCTCTGCCCTCTAGACAACAACCAACACAGATACCCCACAGTCACACCCATGCCTGGTCCAGCGCCTAAACCTCTTTCTGACCACACTACCCTCATCTTAAATCCCAGCTCCAACATCTTTCGTTTTGAGAAGCACAGCAGGCAAAGTATTCCTGACATTTCCATGATGCTCAGTGCCACCTGTTCTACAGGACTCTCACAGCAACAGCCTCACTGGGAACAGAGGGGATGCCCCTGATAGCAAACCCTTATCCAGCTGGTGGCCAAAAAGCAAAGCATCCACAGTCCTGCTGCTGCTGCTCCTACTGGGAGCAATCCCAGTTACTTACATGGAGATAGGGACTATGGGGGGATCCCTAAGAGGAGACAGCTCTTGTGAGTTCTGCCTCTCTCAAAATTCTCATCTGGTAATGAGCAACTGAGCAAGAACCAGCGCCACAAGACACATCTAAACCAGCCCATCTGAGCCTTGGGGACGTGCCCTTAGCTCACACTTCTGAATGATTTGTGGTTCCACACAAACCTCTCACACTCCGGACGGTGCTGCTGCATCCTGTCCCTAAATCCATCCCCACTCCCTGCCCTGGGGCAAGAATGGGGGGGTTGACACCAAAGAGAACGATTTTGTGTTCCATTTCAAAGGGATTTAGAAGCTCTGCTCCCTCTCAGAAACCTGCCCAGCCTCCCTCAGAGGCTGTGCACAGGCTTGACATGACACCAGATAATGTTTGTGGGCTCTGGCATAACTGGGGATTACTGCTCTGAAAAGGAGGACTTGCTGAAGTGGCTGTGGTTTAAGGAAGGATTTGAAAGGGGAGAGAAGTACAGAGGGAAGCTGTTCTAGACACTAAGTCACATAAGAGAAGGCTTAAAAACCGAGAGCAGGAGGAAATGAAGGGATCTGAAAAGGAAGGGATTTGGGATAAATGAGTGGAGGAGGAGGAGAAACGTCAGCTAGCAGTGAGATTACATGGGGCAACATGTGAACTCCTTCAGCCCTTCTTCCTGGGGTGACAAGAGTGATGGGAAAGGAGAGGTGCACCACTGAGCTCTGGGCTGGCTGCAGGAGGAGAATGGGCAGCTCCACACTCCTGCCAGGAATTGAGGGAATTTGGTGGGATGGCAGCACAGCTTGCTCAGATCACGAGGAACTGACGGTGGGAACCTCTTTACAGGCAGCTGCAGCTGAAGCAGGGACCAAAGTGCAGCCAGTGGGTTTCCAAGCACCACGACAGAGCTCAGGAGAGGCTTGGGGAGGAGCAGGAAGCTGAGAGACGCTGGTGGAGGGTAATGCTGTAATGTTCACTCACCTGAATTAAACAGGGCTGGCTCTGCTCATGGATTTTCCTGCACTAGTTTGCGCTGGTTATCACTGATAAGCCCCATTAATGCAACTCTCTTATGATGTTGGGAAACCTCAATAATGGAAATTACCTGCTCTGCATGGACGGATGAATGGAAGTTACACAACCGCTGCCCCATTTCCGAGAAGCATGGCAACGCTGAGTGGGTGCAGCCAAATTTAATAATAGCTGTTATCAAAACCAAGGAAAGGACTTCCATTCAAGAGGTAACCAGGAGAAAAGCAAGGACTTGGGAGCGTTGCACAACCACAGCAGCCCTGGACTCACACCAACAGCAGCAACTCCAGAGCTGGAACAATGCACCAGCTTTAGTTCTTTGACAGGCAGCCAAGGGCCTTACAAAACACCTCAAACAGTTAATGCAAATCCATATTTCCAGGCCTATTAATGGCCTGTCATTGCCTGTCTGCAGATCACTGTTTTGTGCCAATAAGCTCTAGATTTCCTTAATCAGTTCTCCTTAGCTGACATTCCCAGCACTGGTGGGATTCTCTGAGGGTCCTAAAATCTGAAGGACCAACCTCTCCTCTACAGACTGAATCACCATTTCCCCATTTCTGGCCTCAGTTTCCTCTTCCATTTAATGGGGACAACATCTTGTACCTTCACTGTAGCCACGGGACATTCGTGTCCGACTGTTTTCAGAGCTGAATAACTCAAGCAGATGTTATTTTGAATTTCTTATTGTCTCAATTTAGGTTTTTAAACCTATTCTTACAATCTTTCACACACATGACAAAATGATCAAAAGCCATTTGCAGCTGGTTTTAAATCTGCACCAGACTTTACTGAAGCCTGGTGTTTCTGCCCCATTTGCAGAGGACTTGGCAGGGAGGACAGGAGAAAAACTGCATTTCCCCTGTCTCTGCTCCCTTGTCTGTTAACGTGAAACCTAAAATACTCCCCTCCATTTTGGATCAATGTCACATAACCTCATTTCCTCAGCTTAAGAAAAAGCCTTAGATTTTATATGTTGCACTAAAATATGTCAGCACTGCTCAGTTAATAAACAGTGCTAAATCAAAACCAGGCCCCAGTTCGTAGATCATGTGAGCAGTGTCAAACACGGGGAGTGATACCACAGCAGAGATGTAATGGACAGGCTCCTTAGCCCGGGTTTATGGCTGTGAAAGAGAAAAACCTGGTGTTCAGTCACTTCTCATTCACCAGAGGCTGTCACACAATCTCTCACAGCTTTTTGGGTTGTGTTTATTTTTCCTGGGGTTCCCAAGGGCTCTACCTTCTGATCCCCCTGCAAAACCTCCTCTGTGACTACCCAAAGGACTAAGCCCTGACTTACAGCCAGAGCTTGAAGCTTTTACTGCACGTTAGAGCAGATCCTTACCTGATAAATCAGAATATCCCCCATCCATTTACACCCACAGAGGAAACAATTTTCACAATTCAGAGGAGCAAGGGCTTTATTTTCTTCTCCATGTTGACTTTTCCTGTGTGGTGACTGTTGAAGCCAAGAAACTTCTCTCCCTCTCACTTGTCAGCAGGACACCCCAGCAGCTTCCAGGGCTGGGATTCAGCACCTATGGCCACCCTGGCCTGGCAGCACCACTCCCTGCCACAACCAGCCCACACTGCAGTTCCTGTGGGATCCTGGTGAAATTAAAGGAATGAATCCCATCAAACTGTCCTTGTCAGTGCCACCTCCTCACCAGCATCCTGAATTTGGGGGGAAGCAACAAGGAACATGTCCTAGAGGCTGTCACAGGCTGTGCCCATTCAGTATTCTCATGTTTCTGAAGACCACCATGAGCAGACCCACAGAGACCCCATTTACTGCCCCTCACACCTGAAACACAATCAATTACTGTGTACCTTTGGAGATTAATAGTGAAAAAGTTCCTCTCACTCACTGCTGGAAAGAAAATGTTTTTGGAAAGCTGTTCCTGTCATTTGATATTGTCCAGTTTTTCCACTGAGAAAAGCCAAATGTGAAACCTCAGGCTGGTTCAGTTTTTCCCTTGGCAATGCCCAGCTAAAGGCTGCTCAGTGAATCCATACACCTCCTCCTGCTGCTCCTGAAAACTGCCATGGATGAACACAGGGCTGCCAGCGTGCAGCCAGAGCCTGGCACTGCCCAAGGCCACCTGGGTGTCATTCCCAGGGGATAACCTGAGGGACAAATCTCACACAAATGTGGCTCCAGCTATAAATTCTTCCAGTGTTGCAGCAGGGATCACCCCAACCCTGGGAGAGAGGAAGGATTACAGCAAGGCAAGGACCCATCCCTGCCACTCTCAGCTGAAAAACAGCCACCAAAAAGTTAGTTTGAGTTTGAGCTTCCTGCTGTGGTGAATGGAGAGGGAAACTGGCACCTCTGGAGGGCCATTCATGCCTTCCCAAGATACCTGTCTGAGACAGGGAGGGTGGATTGATGCTGGAGGTGCCAGTGTCTTTCGACAGGGACTGTAAAAGGAGCCCTTGATGATTGTCTTGGACTTTTAGGCAGAGTCAGTTAAGGTGAATCTTTGTTGGACTGAAATCAGTGGTGGTTTCGCCTTTGCCTTCAGTGGGGCTGGGTTTTCACCACGGTGATCTGAACAGATTAGAAAAGAAAAACAGAATAGGGAAACACATCTATAAGGGAATGAAATATTTATTTCCCCCGATTCACAGAGAGCAATTAAGATATGAAGAGATTAGGGGAACTCTTCACAGTCACTGAGTGGGCTTATATTGAACAAGAAAGGAGGCTTTGGAGCCTGCAAGCACAACTTGAGCTCTCAGCCCCCCTGCCTTCCTCCCAGGAAAAGCATCATGCAAATGTGAGGAGGAAGGAATGGCGGCAGACATGCCATCTGGGAGGATGATGGACAACAAGCTGACTAGAAATAAATAGCAAAATATAATAAATTCCAAACCATGCCAACAGCAACTGTTGTGCTATGAATTAACAGTGCTATTAAATGTTTACGCACACACTTCTGTCAGCACCTGTCAGCATTTATGCAATACATACGTTGGCAAATCTGTATTACGTTATTTCTTGCAACTGATCTGCATTAATACTGCCCGTGCACATGTTCAAGCAAATTGCTACACTTCTTTTTGACCTATCCATGTGCAAAAGGTGCAGCAGTTCACAGGATTTTATGCCTATGCAGCAAATTCGAGGTTTATGCGCCAGGCAGCAGAGCAAGGCTGGGGGATAGAGGGCAGCAAAGGAAAGAGAAAGAGGAGCAGAGTGGAACGAGGGACCTGGAAAGCCCCGGCCAGGGCTGGAGGATGCCTGAGGAGATGGTGGTGGGCTTAGGGCAAAGCTGGGTTCACCCCAAACCAGAGAAGGGAAGGCACATTTCAAGCCTCCTTGAGCAGGGAAGAAAAGGACAGAGGTGAGGGAAGCCCCAAAATCCAGCCCTAAGCTGCAGCCCCAGTAGAGAACACACTTGGCCAAGGCTTTGCTAAACTCATGCTGCAGGGAACAGTTATGCTACAGCCAGCAGGATGGACCACAGCGCTCCTCATTTGACTTTCCCCCTCTGCTTCCCTCTCTTTGCTCTCCCCTCCCTTCCCCCTGCCCCGGTGCAGTAGCTGGGGTGGAGGAGAGAAAAATGTGTAATTAAGGGAGTTGCCATTTGCTAAAGCTGGAGCAAAAGAGAGGGTTTGTGGTGACAGGGCTAAATCTGGGACCCACCAGTGGCTGCAAATGATGAGAGCTGTGGTTGCTGAGCCACCCAGGCAGGAGCAGAGGCAGGAAAACTGGTGGTTGCAAAAGGGGCTGTAATGCCCCACCTCTGCTCCATGTGAGCAGACTTTGGAGGCTCAGGGATGCACACAGGGCCTTGGGAGAGCCCAGCAGACACAGACAGGGCAGTGAGAATGGGAACAAGGTCAGAAGTGATGCTTGATCTGGACATCCCAGCTCCCTGGCCAGGCTTAACCTGAGCACAGGGCTTAGGCCAGGGCAGTGGCTCTGGTTCTGGAACTGGTGCAGCAGTGCAGGACAAACAGGCAAAGCCTTACAGGGCTGCTGCAGGGCCTGGGAACTGCTCCTGTTCTCCCTCTCCTCTTCGTGCACAGACACCACGAACTTTTGTCTTTTTACCTTCAATTGATTTGAAGTACCAAAAGCAGGTATTTAAATGACCAAACTTTTTGAGTTGCTCCTCCTGCTCTCATCAGGGGAGAGTTTTATTGAGCCTGAAGGCACAGCAGATCCCAGCCCTGCTGTGAGCTGTGGCAGGGTGCAGGACAGGCAGAGTTGGCTGGTCCCAGCAGAGTGCCACACAACACCCTATCAAGCTCAGCTCAAACTCTCGATTTGCAAAGGCCATTTGTGCTCAGCACAACCCACTGAAATCCAGAATGTGTATCCATTTTGCTGTGTGAATTAAACAGGATTCAAAGAGAGCAGGGAGTGAAGAGATCTACCCTGGCCATATTTACCCTCAGCCAACCACATTAATTCATCAATTATAGTCCTGTGTCTTTAAACACATGATTTTGACTCAAACTGAAGAAGGGCTTTTATACTTTACATTGGAATTAACATGACAAGCGATTAGCAGATCATCAAGAATAAGGCTTCTCTTAATAGTGCTAATAAAAAAGGGAGATATTTTTAATGCAGTTCCTAGGATTAATAATTGCCATTCTGATAGAGTCAGAATTTCCAGCATGAGCCATTCCCTCCATAGCCACAGGTGCAGATGGATGAAGCAGCTTAGAGGAGATGAAGCTGATCACATTTTCCATGTAAAAGGGCACAGTAATTACAACTGATGAGGGTGCTGGAGCCAAAACACTGGGTCTTGGTGGGGAAAAATCCCCAGATTTGTAATCAACAGGGGCAACCACAGGAGAAGTTTTAAAATCCTAATTTAAAAGCACTTAGCAGTAGCATGCTATGCTCCTCCAGGTACTGAGTACAAGGGCATTAAAGGAGAGGTAGGAAGTGTCCCTGGAAAGTGCTGCTATACAGGGGACTCTTCAGTGGAATTCACTGGGATTTTCAGTGCTCACACACCTGAAACTCATGGGGTTTTTTCTTCTCTTTAAGGAAGGCACAGAATATTTTAGTGCATCTCCAAGATGAAGTGGAGGAGTGAAGAGGTTGTTGTTTAAGATTCAGTTTTGAGGGCTGAAGTCAGCCTAAAGCGATAACAGCTCTACATCCCCATCCTTGGAGGGGGCTGGAATATCCTTGCAAAACAGAAACATTAAGTTTAATAATATAAGTGTGGATAAGTGTCTTTAAATAGCACTTGCTTTGCTGAAAAAGATGCAGAGAGTTTGTCTTGATCATTAGTAAATCGATGGCACCTAAAAGCTGAATTTCCAAAGGAGCTCAGCCCCCCAGATTGCAGAGCATGGAGTGATTTCTGTTTGTCTAAATGAGTGTTAAGATCCTTGGAAGTCTTTACTCCTGGTTGTGGGTTCTGCATACTTTAAAACACGCCCCTGATCTCCTCTAACACACTGAACCCCGAGGAGAAATACCAGCAGGGTTAGAAACCACCACCAGATACATTTTGAGCTTGATTGCCTGTATTATCTTAACACCCTGTTGCTCCAAACCCTCTGAAAACGACATATCTCATCTTTCTATTGTTATTACACCCAAAGGATATGTCTGCACCGCAGTGCTGGGCTGCCCATGCCAGAGCTCTCTGGAGCTGGAAGCTGCCTTGCTGCAGCAGGAGAATTTGGGCTGCTCCTGCCCTGCTGAAGGTGGCTGTGAAAAAGCAACGGGAGCTTGGCTTGACTCTTCTGGCAACACACAAATGCAGCAGGGCAACCACTCCTGATTAGCTCGCTCCCACACCATCTGTTTTCCAAGACTACATGGACTTTCTGGCACAGAGATTCCTGTTTGAGGATAGGAGCTTGTGTACAACAGTTTACCATAACCAGCAAAGCCGAGCTGACACTCCCTCCCTCAGAGACAGCAACAGTTTTGCTTGGGTTGTTTTTTCTTTTTTTTTTTTGGTTTTGGTAACCCTTTGCCTATTTTGCATGGCTGGTATCACACTGCAGGGGGGCAGCTGCAGAGATTTCTGTGCTCAGGGCAGGTTTGCTGGCACGGAGTGGAGCCTCTCGTGGGTAGGAGATGTCAAGGCCAAGCTGACGTAGGAAGGAGAAGCTGATCCCCTTAAAGTGAGCAGGTTTCAGGCCTCTGCAGCAGCTCTGGGGTGTGTGGCAGGGCTGGAGCCTCCCCAGGCTGCAGGATGAGGGGGGTGAGGAGCTGCAGATCCCCCAGTGGCACCCAGGAAGGCTCAGCCCAAGGCAGTAGCCTTCAGAGCCCCTCTCCTCACACTCCTCCCTCGGTCTGGCAGTGCTGGAGCAGCCTTAACACAATGCAGAACCCAGGCCAAAACCCAAAGCCACTCTGTCTGTCTAACCCTGTCTGGCAGTGATGCAGTACATTATTACCTTCTGTAATTCCCCCAAGTTATTTAGGGCTGTCTCCTTATTATCTTGATATCTTGGCTCCCATAATAATTACAGACCCAGTTTTACAAGGGCAATTTTTTTTTTTTCTTGATTAGTTTCCAGGATTCTGTTGTTGCATCAAAGCTGTGCTTGTTTTTGTGTATTTCTGACAGATGTCTACTGGGGGAATTACAGCATGGGCACGCAGAGAGGAAGCCATCCACGGTGAGATTAAGGAAACAAAGAGCAGTTCTGTGATTTAAAGAAAAAAATAAGGCATTTCTCACGCATGTGATGCACACCCAGCTGGTCAGATGAGCACACACACACACACACACACACACTTTGGCACTTGATCTTCTGTGATTTCTCCCAGCTTTTGCCCACCCACAGCAAAGCATGTTACAGAAGTGCTGTAAGAACATCCTCTGGTCCACGCAAGGGCAAGGAACAATTAAACTGAATTTGCCATGTCTAATTTCTTACTCTTTCTGCTCTAGCCAAACCTCTAACAGACCTTCACAAAAGAGATGGTCCTTAATTATGCTTTTCATAGCAAGGAAACTTTGGTGAGAAGTAATGAAGTGGACAGTTAAAAGCAACTTGAGAAGCAGCTGAGCTGGAACAGAACAGAGGTCTGCAGAGCCCTTCCATCTTCACCACAAGCTCACGTGTCTGCTCTTCTCTAAACTCAGCCTGTCCACGGTCCTCTGTGATCTGCTGCCTTCACCAGGCCTTGGCCAAGAATAAATAACAACAACAAAACACCCTGGTTATTTGTACTACAGCGGTGCCTAAAAAAATACTAATTATCCACAGCAGTGCGGTGCCTGCAGGCCTGAGGTGAGACTGGCACCCCATTGTGTGTTAGGTGTTACACAAAACAGGTTATAAAAAGATGGTCCCTGCCCTGGAGAACTTATAGACTAATTATGCAAGAGAAGGAGTGGGTGGAAACAAGTTCAGAGAGAGAGAGAGAGTGATTCAGTATCTCCCACAGCAGAGCTCGCCAGGTTCCCCGGCCTCTGAACTGGTGCTCACCCACACCGGATCCTCACACAGGAGGGTCCTGCTGCTGCCTCTTGGCTCCCAAAAAACTCACAAAGGCAACAGCTCCTGGCTCTGAAGCAGCCTTGGAATGTGCCTCTGGTCTCTGTCACCCAAGAGGGACAGTGGGAAGAGCCACAGGGCCACCAGGAGCCATCCCTGTCACCGCCACTTCCAGCGGCAGCCGAGCCCGTTGCCATGGAAGAGTGTTCTCAGCCACTGCTCAGGGCAGGGCATGGGACTTGTTGGACAAAGAGCTCAATCTGGGATGGCAAACCCTATATGTTAAGGGCTGGTGATGAGTCGATCAAACCGTGTGTCAGATAAATCACCCACTCAGTCCAGAGCCATACATGAAAATACAATTAGAGATTAGCCCACGGAGTGCATAACTGGCAATGCATCAGCTACAAATCATTTTAAAAGCATGTAGCTGATCTGGCCTCCTTAATTCCTTGAGTTGTTGATTCCAATTATCAGCAGCCAAGTAGCAAAAGGGTTTTTTTATCCCAGAAGATTTCTTACTTTTGGATACAATAAAAGTCAATTTATTCGATGATTACTGGGACATGGGCAGTTAATAGGTTGCGTCTGTTCTTTCTCCCCTCAGATACTTCAGAGTGGATCCATTAACACATTTACAGAGTAGACTTAAACAATAATAGTGCTGCTCCTTCTCTGGGGGTACCCAAACCAACCCACTTTTTGTACAGGGCTCTGGGATGTTTTTTACTATTACAGCTCCAGAGGAATTTACATAATTGGTTATGAATAATTTGTAACTTGTCTAAGAGTCTCCATGTAGCTATCTGATTTACTACAGCTTCCCACTCCAGAACCAGCAGAAGATTTTAATACAGATTTTAATTGCAAGATCATAATTTAAGCATATCAGTGCTGCCTAATGGAGACGGGATGTGGGACCAGCTCCTCTCCACAGCCTCCCCCTGTACCTGGCATCCAGCTCCAGGAACCTGGGAGTGCTGCAGGGCAGGCAGCAAACAGCCCTGCCCTAAGTGCAGACCTCTCTTCCCTCCTTTATGTGTTTGACTCCAAACCATCTGATTTTTTGGAGGGAGGAAGGAAGAAAAGCCCTCGTGGTTTAGGTGTTAACCTCCTGCTGGGGCTGTCTGTGTTCAGGTGATCCCTCTGTGCACCTTTGGTCACTCCTTTATTCTGACCACCAGAGCAATAATTGCATCCTCCCTTTGGCTGAGGCTGCTGGAATGCAGGTAGGGAACACTCCAGGGATGGACGGATGCTCTAGGACCAGGTTCATAGAAAATACAAATTACTTCATCAGGGCTAGGGTGCTGGAGGAATTGACAATGCAGTACCCAAGTCTTGGACTTTGGACAGAAACCTGCATTTAAGCTTCTCCTAAGCACTCTTTTTCAGGAATCTACCCCTGTCATGCAGGCAGGGATCGATAAAATAATCTGATTTTGCATAGGTACAGATGAGTCTCTTGCCTGTACAGAAATCAGAGATCAAGGCCAACAGCCTGAAAGCAGTGAAATGAACTGGGAGAGCCCCTGCACGAAGGGAGTGTGCCATGGCCTGAGCCTCCTCCCTACCAGGGCTTCACCCTGCCCCAGGTGTCCTCTGCTCTGTGCCCCAGGAATGCTCTGATGTCTCAGTGTTGAGATTCCCAGACCTTGACCTGGATTTGGGAATTCTCCTTTCCCCAGAACCTCATCCCACAGGAACCAGCTTTCTGCCAAAACATCCATCCAGTTTGGAAGAAATCAGCCATCAGATCCAGAGTCACTGAGCACCACAGGCTGACTTCACTGGCTCTGTTTCCTAGGAAAATGGCACCAGAAAAAAAGATTCCACATTTTCACTCAGTTGGAAGGAAGTCTAAAGCACAAGACTGCAACAAACTTTCTCTCATTTTTTCCCTATATGATTTTTTTGCTTCAGCAAATGGAATTTAGGACCAGGTCACTGAATCAAATTGCTTGCTCCCACAGGAAGCCTCTTCATGTAGCCCATTTAATTATTAATATTTCTGCCCCCCAGTTCAACAAAATCACAGGAACATTCCTAAATTAGTTTAACTTGAGGCAACTGCTAATCTTCAGCTGCCTCAAAGTGGCACTTCCAAAGACAGAAGCCATGCTGGTGTGCCTTACAAAACACTGGTTTAATAAAAGATGTTATATCTCTTTCTCCAAATTTCACAAAGCAAAGGGTAAATAATTGCTTGAACTCAGTGTTTAGTCAAGAGAGCATAAGCTTCATTGAGGCAAGTCCCCAGTGAGACTTAAGGATATGCCTAATGCTTCCTCTGATTTGGGGACTGAACAACTAATTGGCCTTTGCTATGATAGGGCCTTTACTGGATTTTTCTCCTTCAGCTACACTTTCTTTTAAAAAAATTAATCCCATCAAACTACTGAAAGAACCACCTCACTTCCTTCAAGTTTCTTCCCAACATGTATAAGAAAGATGGTTTATTGTCCTGAAACCAAACCCATTTCAGCCTGTCAAAACCTTTCTGTAAGGCAGCAGCGAGCTGAATAATACATTTCACATTAAATTACACAACTGTGTCATCGGGCTAACATTAAAGGTAAGTCATTAATAAAAAGAGAAAATAAAGTGGTCCTTAATTATACAAGACATTAAAAGGCTGAGTGTTTTGCTTCTGCAGCACCCTCACTTTGTGAGAATAAACGTTTTCAGAGCGGTGTGAACTTTTCTCGGTGGAAATCGCGGCTCCGGGGTAATCCCTGCTAATGCAGCCGCTGCTGCAGCCGTGTCCTCCTCCCCTCCCGGCTCCTCGGGGCCAGGCCTGTGCACGGAGCCAGCTTCCAAACCCCTGGCTCACTCACACACGGGGTTCTGCTTTTGTTTTCTTATTGATGGGGGACGTTTTCAAAAGACTCAGGTGAAAGCACTTAATAGCTGAACCCCATTGATTTTCTGTAAAAATAGCACATCTCGGTGCTTTTGACAAACATCCGAATACACTTTGGAAAGTGGAGCCTCACAGGATAAAGCCAAAGGAGCACAGAGGGAATCCAGGCATGGAGAGCTCAGAGGTAGGGCCAGGTAAGAAGGATGGTGGCAGGGAGAGAGGGGCACCTGCAGGCTCACGGCCACTCGTGCATCAGCAGAGGACGAGGGACTGTCCCTCCTGCTGCCCAGCTCCCAGGTAAATCCACACCTGGGAACCCTCACAGCCCTTCTTCGGTCACCAAACCCAGGTGGGGACAGGGCGCCTTCTGCAAATCTCCATGTCACTTCCTGGACCCTGCAAGGGACAGCAGAAACCCCTCGGAGCCAGAACTCCTCAGGAAAACCAGAGATTTAAAACTTTTGGGGACTGCCATAATTATTTTTTTTTGCCTGCAGAACACCTTTTCCCAGCAGAAGAACAATCCTCTCTGCATTCCTTCCTGGCTCCTCCTTTCCCCTCCAGCTTCCAGAAATGCAAAGCTCCTGTGCTGAGACCCTGTAGGCCCTCAGGGACTGAGCCAGCCTTGCCCTGGGGCACAGGACCCAGAGAAGCACCACTCTGGGATGCTCCCCGGGAATTCTTGGTGTTCCCCTCCAAGCCTGAGCTAAGGAGAGAGCTCCCAACAACTCCTGCAAGCCCTGCACAGCTCCCAGGGGATGCCCACAGTCTGGGAAGATCACAGTCTCTGTGCAGGGATAACCCAGAGGGTGCCACAGCAGAGGCTTGGGAAAAGAAGGGTTAAGGACACCCAGGAATATCCGTGACTTGTGCTAAGGATAACCCTGCTGTGCCCACAGAGCTCAGCTAAGTGCAGGAACTCTGCATTAACCTGCTTTTGAGGACTCCAGTCAGGTAGGCTGCGGATCCTTCCCCGGGGGCGGGTGGAGCCCGACTTCTCCAACAAAAACAAATTGGAAGGAAAATTTCCAAGGAAACATGAAAGGTTGTGAAAAGTGTTGGTTTGTGTGGAAAATTTTTTGTCCTATTTTTCCTGAAAAACCAAGTGCCTAAAAACAAAAGTATTTTTGGCCAAACCCCTGAGTTTTTTAGTATTTGAATTTCTGAACCATAAAAGAAGAACTTTTCTTGGGAACGGCAGATCAAAAAAAATCCCCCTAAAATTAATTTCCTTTTAGTTTGCATTTAAATTGTCTGCCTTATTATGGCACTAATTCTAGCTTCTTCTTTTTTTTTTTTTTTCCAAGAAACAAGCTCTTAGGCATTGCACTTACACCGAGATTCAGAAGATCTCTGTGTTGTGGATGTTTTAGTCTCCTTTCATCAAGGAGACTAAAATTTTCCACAAAGTTTCAATGCTGGGGAGCCATTTAAGGCTTTGGCTCACGTAGCCAAATTGGCCAGGAATTAGTTTGTAAAGAAAACATGAGGGATTTAACCATATGCACATCCTAAATCAAGCCTCTACAATCTAATCAAGTGGGTTTCTTTCTGTAAATGCCAATAGAATATTTGGTACATATTAAAGGATGCTAATAAAATTTGCAAGATGAAATGAGATTCCTGCCACGGACACAATGTGTTCCCCTCCTTTGCACCTTCCAGGTTTCAGCAGCACTGTACAACAAGGTGCATGGGGTGTATTGAAATTAGTTTGAAAATGGGAGGGGTGTCTGGGTGATTTCCTTGTTTGGTGGCACCTTCCCTCTGGTGCCTGCTAAATCATCCTTGCCAAACATTATTTACCCCTGGAGCTAAAGAAAATGCTTTGAAGAGCAAGTCTCAGCATACCAAGTGTTAAATATTTCACATGTGCAGGGGTAGCCTTCACATTAAAAGATGTCTCCTTTACCTTGGAGTAATTAACTCATTTGAACTATCCTGAGGTTAAAGGGAAGAAAAAAAAAGTATAAAACTGAAACAAAATAGAAAAAAACCTCAACACCAGCTAAAGACCAGACACCTGAAGTTCACCATGCAGTACCTCCAGCAGTGCTAACCCCAGGAGATCATGGGATGGGTTTGCTGGGTGCCCCTCACAGGGAGAGCCCAAAGACTGTCTGGGCTTCCCTTTTTTGCAGAGAGGCTTTGCTGAACTCAGAAATGGTCACTCTGAGGTAAAGAAAACAAACAAACAAACAAACAAACAAACAAATACTAAAAAAGAACCTTAAAAGGGGTGGTCTGCATCCCCTTACATAAAGCCAGCAAGAGGCACCCTGAGAGGGCCAGCCAGGGGATACAACCGAGCAACACCTCTGTCAATTCTTTTCCAGTGGCACACTGGGATAAACAGCTTGTGCCAAACCGTCTCCCATGCTCACTCCTGCCTGGCTGTGCCAGCAGCACACTGCCTGCTCCTCAGGAGCTTTCAGCCCTGACAAAGGAACACATTTTTTAGAGTCCCCAGCTAAAACACCAACAGTGTGTTCTGGCTCCTTTTCAGATCAACTTCCTTTCCACCTCTCACCCCCAGCCTTGCAAACAATAAATTGTGATTCATGTGCAGACACTGCTGTATTTCCATTATTATTAAACATTTATTCCTGCCTCTCTGTGGGGTGGTGCAGGAATTACTGCAAGTACAGATCCCTAAAACATCCACACAGCTCTGTGAGAGCCTTTCCTAGGGCTGGATGGGAGGCCAGAGGGCTGGGAATGGTGGGAATTATCCAGAATAACAGACAGAGCCTTGGGCTTTCGTGTGGAAAAATTTTGCACCAATGCAGCATGTTCCATCATGGCCAAGATGGAAATTGGGAAACAAAACAAATCATGGAGGCCGTGTCCAGAGCCTCGGGACAGGACTCCCACCAGCGTGATGAGGGTCTCCTGGAATGTCCTGAGTGGCTCTGAGCCCACAGGGATGGGCAGAGCACTTCTGGAGCCTTGGGATGAGCAGCTGATCAGTGGAGCAGCACTGCCTGTGCTGCTGCCAGGCCCTTCCCGGAGCTGCGCCCGGCAGGATTCCTGGAACTGCTCCATGGAGTGGTGCTGGCATTGATGTTCTGCCATTTCATCAGCCAAGAGGCACTGAGTCTGTGTCCCTGACAGCTCATCAGTGAGGAGGAATACAATAGCCACAATGTGGTGTTTTACAGGAGATGGGCCTTTAATTCGAGGACCTCAAATCCCTTTTCAGATGTTCATTACGCCACAAATTCCACACGTGTGGAGATGGTCACAAATGTCCAGATCAGCACAGCACTGTATACTCATCTCTATTCTCATTGTATAGACTGGATCTAAGATGTCTCTGACAGGTTAAGTGTCCTGGGATAATAAGGGTCGGCTGAAAGTAGGTCCTTAGTATGGAAAGGCTAAACCAGGATGTGTTCTCCAAAAAGATTGCCAGAAAACCTGGCTGGAAATACCACAATGAGAGCTGCAATGTGCTGAAAATAAAAACACACCTGATGCCAGGCCTGAAGGTCACCCTTTTTAAATCCTGAAAAGCCGATGACAGAGTCCAGTACAAAACTAGGAATGCGGAGTGCCTTGGTGAAAGCAAGGCCCCAAACCTCGGCAAGGCCATGGTCTCACCTTCTTTCAGTTCCCTTGCCACAGAAGTATCCTGTAAGTTCAAAAGTGAAATAAAAGTCAGGTGCCTAAACTCCCCCTGCTCTCTCATCTATCCCTGCACTCAAATCCCACACATGGATTCAGGGTCCGCCTCAGCACACAGTCATGGAGCTTCACCCTCCAAATCTTTCATGGTGCTTTTTCCAGCAAGTCTGTCAAAGAGCTCAGATAAGGAATTATTTCCCTGAGCTCCCAATTCAGTATCACCGTGCCTGAGCAAGCTGCTCAACTCAACAATTCTTGTTTCAGAGTTATAGAGGCCAAGCCTAGCTAATCTTTCTTTATAATTCATTCCCCAAATCCCTGAGTAACTTTGGTTGCCCTGCGCTGCCCCTTCCGCGCGCTCCAACCCGCGCCACGCTCCCCGTAATGAGGGAACTAAACCCTCACACAATGGCCTACGTGTTTTATTTCATGTTCCCCACTGATTAATGCTGAATGCTTCCATACAGAATATTGGCACTCTTTACTCTTAATGCTTCAATATCTATCTATATATATAGATATATACTGCAATAACCTTGCTGCTTTACTTTGCAGCTGCCAATTTGTGCAGATGGCCGTAGAGTATTAGTCACCCCAACATTCCCCTCCTCCTCCTCCTCCTTCTCCTCCTCCTCCTCCCAACAGCCTTGTTCTCAGTCAGCATTTCACATGGCATTTCCTTTCAAGGTATCCATGGCTATTTTTGGCCCGAGAGTTCCTGGTATATTAAACGCAATGAGACACATCCTCGGCTGGTGTAAATCTGCACAGCCCTAATTCAGTCAGTGGAGCTGGGCCAATTCACAGGAGTGGAAACAGTCCCATAAATCTGTTATCAGACCAATACATTAAGGCAGCTTATTTAAACTACTTCTGCTCTTGTTATATTTATTTACAGATAACCCACAGCAGGTAAGGCTGAATGGTCCTGCACCACAACAGGGACAGACTGGGTATAAGGACAGACACCCAGACAGGTCAGTCAAGCACTGCTCTGGTATAACTGAGAAACCTCCTCTCTTTGGTCTCCTTTTGCTTCAAAAGCAATTTGTTCCAAGCCTCAAAATGGGTGAAGACCATTTTAATGTAAAAGGGAAACAAAAGTGTAGCTAAACGTGAACCTTGCCACACCTCCCCATCCTGAACGGTTTCCTGGTTGCGACATCCTCTATTTATTGTCCAAAAGCCAAATTTTTTACCAGTGTCTAGGCTGGCCTTTCAGAGCAGCCTGTTTCATACAGAGTCTTCCCAAACTCTTGATAATCCAGCTCAGCAGCAGCTCCATGTACCATGCCTACAGCCTGGAGACACTGGAGAGGAGCAGAGCACAAGGGAAAAAACCCAACCCATTAGACTCTTGCCTGAGTTCCTTAATGCTTTGAGGTGAATGATTTAGGCTGTAAGAAAAAGCCTCCTGACAACAAGATCTATTAGTGTATGGAATAATCTTCCAAGGGAAGTGATGGAAACATTGCTGCTTGGCACACAGCTAGTGTTTGTCCAGACTAGTTTTTAAATATACAATCCTGAATTGGCAGAGGAAAAGTCTAGTCGAAGTAGTTGCTGTTATCTATCTCCATATTCCAGGATAAATCAGGTCATCTCCTTTGTTCTAGTCTAAAAATTGAGGAATGCACTTAAAACAATTCATGCAGTTTTAATCAGCTATGATCTCCCTTTTATGATCCACATGGGTTGTATCTTATTAAATTAGATATATCTAGCTGTTTCTTTTTAATCATCAAGTTTTTCTAATATAAGGCAGCAGCACTGTCTAGCACAGCTGGCACAACCAGGGCTGTGAACACCTTTGGGTCTCTCTCTGGCTATGCCCCAGGCTCCCAGGCAAGTAAATAAACCTCTACGTAAATATAAAATCAAATCACTCCCTAATTTGTTTTTTGTCACTCAGGGACCTGGGACTGACTTTGAGAGGTCATGAGTGTTCATGGCTCTGGATAAAGTCACCAGCTGAGGCAAGAGGGGACAAATTTCTGAAAGGGAAGGACTCAAGTGCGTGGAGATAGCACAGCATGTTTGTGGTATAAAAACATGGAAAAAAGATCCATATGGCAGCCTGAATAAAGACTGAGAAGCACTGCATCCTGAGAGTGGGGATTTCAGCCACAGTGTTATTTTGAAAGGTTAAATAACACTTATAATGCTCAAAACTGGGAAGGAAGGTGAATCCTGCAGAGAGTTTTGCTTTGAGAAAGATTGGTAGCTGTTCCTCCTGGGGAGGAAAAAAAAAAAAAAAAAAAAGAAAAAAAAAGAAAAAAAAAGATAAAAAAGAACATGTGCTGTGAGCACATTCCTATCTACTGGAATGTGAGGTCTTCCTCCCAGTGCTCCCACTCCAGCAGACCTCCCTTCCCCAGCAAAGGGGTCACACACACGGTGGCAGCAATGGCTGGAGTCCCTTTGGTGCTGCTTGTGCCTCACCCAGCTGGGCAGCACTGGAAATGACAAATTCCTGCCCCTTGCCTTCCCAAGGGCTTTGTGTGTGATCCCAGGCATAGCACAAGAGCACAAAACCCCCTGAATTCCAAAGGGCTGGATATGATTCCCTTTGTTTGGTACAGGCCCCTCAAGGGTTGGATTTGTAGCCATCACCCTCCAGTGCAGAGAAACCTCAGAACAACAGATCACCACCTTAAAGCATCTGCCCTCAACAGATAAAACCTCAGGTAGGAGGTTCTGTGAGATTCTGCCCATTTCTTGTAATATTTAAATAATTCCTTGAAATCACTGGAAAGAACTTTTTTAGTGGCACAAAATTGCTTGAGAAACAATAAATATACATCAGGATAAATGTAAAAAATGATAAATAAGATACAGAACAGCCACTCCAGCAACCATAAATTTAACCATATTTTCTTTCCTAGGTTTCTATATCAGATCTTATCTCCTGTAGGAGACTGGTTTTCTTTCTCTCAACTCCAAAACACTCATCTATTGTTTTGAAAATGAAAAGCCTAACAGCAGAACAGGACATCTTTAGAAGAACATGTCTGATATGAGAGAGTCACAGTAACTCTGGTATTGCTTAAGATTCCAACCACTGGTACTTAGTTCAGAGTCTGCACCATTACTCAGTGTCAAATTTGGTCAAATTGTGATTAAAGAGTGTGCAGTGGGTCAGAATACAGGCAAGATGCAATGGATTTAATAGTGGGCACGGTCATATTTGGGGGCACTGAACAATCTCTTGACCAGGAATTCAGAATTGAAAATAATGCATGTTTCCTTGAGTAATATTTTGTAATTTTGGTAGGGGTTTGTGAGCTTATTCTAAATATGATGACAAGGGGAATTCATGAAACATATCAAAGCAGACAAAAGTATTCTGGTTATTATCAACTGTACCCTGTAGCTGCTTTTTGTGCAAAATGACTTAATTCCTAACTTGATATTCAAAGGGGAAAATGTATTACTCCCCACAGTGAGGAGGTGCTCACTCACTGGTGTCTGCAAGCACAGTCTGCTGTTATTTTGGTGTCTGGAACACTACTGTACTTAGTGAAGGAGTTCTAGCCCTAAAGGTGCACATATGGATCTTTGAGTTCTCTGGAAAGCCAAAGCTATTGGGGGCTTCCTGAACTCCTTGTTATCGCTTTGCAGCATCTGGCTCGTGGTCAGCTGTTTCATGTTACTGACTTCTACATTTGTTTCTGGAGAAATTAGCACAGCTTCCTTCAAATTCTACATTCTGCAGTGGTTTTGGTTTTGATTGGAACATCTCGTTGTTCATCTTGAAATCAAAGTCATTTATGGAAGCTGCAGAATTTTAATGTTCCTCAGACTCAAAAGCATTTGTTTAACCACCACCAGACAAGGAGATGAATAAGAGAGACTGTCTGCTCTTGATTTAGTGGGACCAGATTTTTAGAAGAGCTCAGCAACCAGTGTCTGTCTTCAACACACTTAAAACTCCTTTGGACAGCCTGGGTATTTATTAGTACTTAAATGAGAATGACTCTGGTGAAAACCATGACCTTCGTGAACTGGACAGTTAATACACACTATATATTTCTATATTTCCATCTGAAGGAGGGGATTTATTCATAACTTCAACCTGCAATTTAAAAGCAGCTTTTGAGTCTCATTATTTGTGCACTGGTTTTATTGCTCACCCAGAAGGCCCATCTGCACCACTGCTGAGCTGTGAGCTGTGTTCAGGAATTGCTGCCTCCTACAAAATGATATGCAGGACAAAAACAAAGAGACAGGATCTTCTTAGGTAACTTTTGTTTAAGCCCTACACAGAGAACAGAATAGATTAAAGCAGTGGGAAAATAAGAGATCAAGCCTTGTGATGTGGCATAGGGTGCTCCTTCCAGCCAACCGCACTTCATTTCTCTCCACTGGTGCTTCCAAGTGGTTTTCCAGGATACCCCTGAGCAGAACTCATTGTAATAACTGGAGGAAATAAATTAATGGAGAATTACCGCAAGGTTCATCTAAGAGAAGTTTTGATAAACAACACTTCCAGGCTGAGATATTCAGCACAGCCTGAGGAATGTGGACTTTCCCACTCCCGTCAAACCGAGCGGGCGTCGGTGCCTC
This sequence comes from Cettia cetti, assembly GCA_013401135.1. Lineage (NCBI taxonomy): Eukaryota > Metazoa > Chordata > Aves > Passeriformes > Sylviidae > Cettia > Cettia cetti. Next base: position 132,162 of record VZUI01080544.1, on the reverse strand, counting down.
TGAGTCAAGCTGGGAAGTGGCTGCAACCACCAAAAGAAATCCTGCATTTCAGGTGCAGAGAACAAGAAATGTCCTTAGACTGAAAATTTCTGACAAGGCAAGAGGTGAAAGAAAAAGCATTTGACCCACCCAGACGGCAGCGGTGCCAGGCTCAGGCTCAGCAAACTCTGAGGGGAGTTGCAACCTCTGCACTCCCAGTCTCTGTCAAGAAAATTGCGCAATCTTCAGATGGAGGAGACAGAAAAAGGGACAACAGGGGAATCACAGCCCAAATGCCACCCTAGATACCGAGACATGGCCCACACCTGTGCAAACCAGAACAAAAGCTTATAAAAATCTGGGCAAATTAAATATTATTGTATTGCTTCTGTCTGGATTCTCCACAGGCAAAGTCCCCTCTTGGCAAAGTGAGAGCTCATCCCTGAGTGTTACATTATTTAATTCTTTTCCAGACCAAAACTTAGGCAGACCTTAATTGGTGCTGGTCTTTAGGCTGGCTGGCTCTATGGACAAAACGTTCCCACCTTGAAATTATTTCGAAACCACCACTGACACCTCTGCAGCCACAGGTACACCTGGTACTTCTGTGTTTTAAAAAAGCAACACACACACCCCTGGCACTCTGAACCCAGGTTTTACCTCATTTGTACCCATAGGATGCTGGTGAAGTCATCATGATTGCACAGGATAAACGAAGGCTGACGTTGGCCTGTTTAAATTAGGATTTTTTTAAAACCTGTATATTCTTCCCATTGCTAAATCTTTTATAGAGGCTACTAAGGCAGAGAGCTGCTGAGCTAATCCTCTTTGACTCCCTGCCATCCTGGCAGGTACAGCAAAGCCTAAGGTAAAGTGGAGCATCAAAAGGAAAATTAATGTCTTCTAACAGCAATTAGAGGAAATTATTTAGATATAAATCTTGTTTTATATCTTCTCATACTTGTTTTTCAATCTTTCCCCTTTGATTTTTTTTTCCTTTCAGGCTTTTCAGAAAGAAACATTTAAAATCCATCCTGTAAACCAGTGGCATAATTAGCTGCATGTTACACCTGGTATTTTACTCTTCTACAGAGTAATTCCTTTGAGCTTTCTTTTTTACTAAGCCCCGAGGTCTCCTGAAACTGAATCTACTTGTTCTCTCTCATCTGCTGGCTGACAGGAACCAAAACTCAGGTAGGGACTGTAGGGTGCCCTCCTGCCACCCCTCCTGCCACCCCCAGCCATGGCAGGGGGTCACCAGAAGTGCCAGGTGTGCCCAGCCCTCGGAGGGCAGGTAAATTCACCTCCTGGTTGCCAGCACTTGGCCTGTGCCATGGAGCAAAGCATGTAACCTAATTGTGCTCTGATAACATCAAACAAAGTCTCTCTGATCCAGCTCCTGGCACGCAGCCACCCTATCTGGGGTCTGATCTGACAAGGCTGCCGATTGATCAAATCATTATCTGCTGGTGTAGGTGTATCATCTAACACCAGCCAAATTCCTCCAGTTGCTGCTTCTCTCTTTTCCAGGGAGGATACAGGGCTGGGGCTCGGCTCCTGCTCACCCAGGGCAGGCCCTGCTTTCTGCTTCCCCAAAAGGGTTGCTGTGCCCACAGTGTTATCACAGAAAACCTGCAAGGAGAGAAAAACAGTTATCTCTTCTCAGCACTGAAATCTCCATTTCCAGATACCAGCTCAGCCCAGCTAAACCTGCCGACCCTTCCAGCTTTGCCACATCCTCCAAGCCTGGCTCATGTTCTGCAGAAAGTGGCACTAAACCTTTTGGGCCCTGTTTCCACTTCCCTGTTTCCTACTCACAGAATGACTCATTGGTAAAAATCTCAGCTATTTTCTCCTCTGCAAACCTGATCTCCACCTGAGCTTCTCTCTGGAAATGCCTTCCCCTGGAAATGCATCTCCGTTACTGCCCACAAAGGACAAGGCCTCGCTTTCATGATTCCCCCATAAAGCACAAGGCTTCTTAAATTCTGCAAAAAATCTGAGAATAAGATTTCCCTCTGAGCAGGAACACAATTACTCCTGCTTTTGAGAAGGTTGAATTGGACATTTGTCTGGAGCTGCACCTAATGTGACCCAGCCTGGAGGGCTGAAGGTACCCAAGGCAGACAAGAGCAAGGCCCACACAAACTGCAGATCCCACCAGGCAATTCTTCATTTTGGGCAGCTTTGCTTTTGTTTCCGTCTGAAGAGGGTGAGTAGAGCAAGGTGGGGTTTAAAGTCTCAAGTGGCCCTTTCTCAGAGAAAAAAAAAAAAAAAAAAAGAAGGCAGTCACAGAATCGTAGAATGCCCTGAATTGGAAAGGCTGAAGTCCAATTCCAGTCAACCACACTGCAAGACTCTGCAGACACCTCTTGGCACCAAGCTCCTGGTGAAGCCATTCCATTTGTGACATATCCCATCTCATCAGCCCCCAAGGGATGAAGACAACACAGGTGGATGTTTTTCCCCAAGAGCAAGTGTTCTCCTGCTTTTGTAACCTTCAATCTCAGAGTTACAGAAAGGGCTTGGCAGGGCCAGGAGATGCTGGACCCATTTTAGCACCACTGATTCAGGTCAGCATTTCATCTGGCCACCTTGTGGCACTTCCCGGAGTCCTATTTCAAAGTAAGCTATCCAAGGTAATTTATGTGGTTTATATGCTTTATTTTATCCACATAAATCATGAAACAAAGTCCATAGGGAACAGGCACTCTATACTTATCATAATATGTAACTTAGTTCCCCAGAGACTGAGTATGTACAGAACAGCTAATAAATGGTTCAAAAAAACCCTAGGTCATTAAATCTTGTTTTATATCTTCTTGTTTCCATCAAAGTATGCAGGAGTGGAAATTCTCTTTCTAAGACAGGCTCCTACTTTTCAGCCAACTGGGAATAGAGCCAGCTGAAAAGAGAGAACCCCACATACAGCACTGACAGCTGTGCACAAAATTCATGAGCTCAAGAGACAGACTGCTGCAGAGACAGGTGTCCGAGATCTAAGTTTAGCTTGGAAGATTAAAACAGTATCTACTAAGAATGCATTTATTCTAATCCTCTCTGTGCTAGAAACTACACATGCATCTCTGATGTACACATCCTGGAAACATCCGAGATATGTCTTTCTTGTGTAGGGTTTTATCCCATTGTGCTCAGGGATAAAACAGGATAGTGCTATGACCACAGAAATGCACCAGCCCAGCAGAGAGATGTTCTTGCTGTCTGAGGAAGAGCTGGGAGCAGTCAGGATCCACGGGCACAGAGAGGTGGGGTCCAGGCTCTGCCCACCCTGGCAGAGAGCAGCCCCACCCCAGATGTTCCCAACACAGCCAGGATGTCTTATGTAAATAAGAGCTGGGAGGCAGATCAGGTGTGGCTCTTGCAAGACAAATGTGCTTGGGAATTATGTATGATTCCATGTTTAGCTACCCTGGTACAAATCCAGAGTAATTCTTTTGATCTTAAGGCAGCAGTGCTCTAAATACACATTAAATGGAAGAATGTACTCACTGTCCTCACAAAAGCCAAAGGTACAGGAGGACTTGGCTGTGGCACCTTCCCAGTGGAGCTACAGGCTGGAGGGAGGCTTTTCCCCTCACTGGCCTGACTGGGTGAAGAATCCACTTCCTTGTGACAACCACAGATAGAGCAGAGAAGATTTTGATGCCTTTAGCTTGTAGTCCCTAAATTAGAGACAGCCTGGGAAGGCAGGAGATCCAGGTTTTAGATTCACAAGAAACAAAGGATGAATCACATATTTAGCATCATGTGATACAGTGCAGTTGCATTTATAATTGTCTATCAATACAGGTAGAAATTATCATATGTTAATACAAAGAACTTGATAATTTGGGTGACATCAAAGTCATAAAGTCAACAACAAGACAGGCTTAATAAACTTCACCACCTCCACTCAGTAAAACACGGGGCGGCTTTGGAAAGCTACAGAGCAAAATTCCTAACAAAAGATTTACAGATTCTTTCCCCTCAGAACATATTGAGCCATAATGCTGGAATTTTTAGGACCATTATCTCTACAAGGGAAACAAAAGTAACTGAGGGCAGGATATTTTAAAAGGGCAGACTCTTTAACCACATCTTCAGAAGGATTTCTTCACATCTGTCATTTCCACAGATTCAAGAAAGTTCCCCAGTTTTATTTGGGAGGGGAGAATGGAATTTCACATTCATGAAAATTTGCAACTACTTGTTTAATTCAGCACTTTCACAGAGAGACAACATATCATTCCTAAGATCTCATGGCAAAGCTGCTCCTAAGGCTATCACAGAGATTACTGCCTTGGCGCCGACCAGCACCAAATTATGATGCACAGCTGGAGCTGCCATGCAATTCCTGCAAGCAGGAGTAATCCCTGCCCTTGCATCATCAGCCCCGGCCAGCAGGAGGTCATGTGATGGGTGCTCCAGACGTGGGGGAGGACAGGAGCAGGGAGGATGTTTTTAATTTATGTATTTAACATATCTGTAATGGGCACCTGAGAACTGAAGCTGCAGAGTAACTTTTCTGCAGCCTCTGGGAAAACCTCTGTGGGGAACTGGCTGGGCAGTGAGAGGATGAGGAGGTGAGGAGCAGGGCACAACTTCAGCAGGAGCTAAACCAGCCTGGGGTGGCCACAGCCACAGAGATGCAGAGTTTGTGATTCTGAACACCCCCAGAGCAGGCAGAGAAACCTCTGCTCACCGGGGAAGAACTCCCCATACCCACTGTACCCATCACCCAAGGCTGGGTCAGGTTCTCCCACCACTCCAGCATCACAAACACCTAGGAAATAATAATAGTAATGATTAAAAAATAATAATGAGAATAATTCCTATGAACTCCCCATGTGGTGGGGAAGCATTGGCTGTCTCCACAGTGCAGAGGGACATGAGGGCACAGACTGAGCAATTTCCCTCAGAATTACCCATAAAATGTGGCAGACTTCCAACATGTGGTGCTTTCGCAGCAGGATCAGCTTTCCATGCCGAAGACTGCTTAGGAGGGGGAGCAGTGGGAACTCCATGGGCTGTCCTCAAAGCCTCCCCCTTGGGCTTTCCCACAAGCACATGGCAAAGTGACTCCCAGTTAACAACTCATCACAAAATGAAAAGCATCTTCCCCTCCCCTCTGCTTTCAGGGCAGCTCATGTGTGAACTGTTTAGCTTCCTCTGCTGGCTCCTCCGGGCTGGGCCTTTGGGGTTTTCTTTGTGGATTCCTGCCCTAATGCAATAGGAGACACCAAGAAAAAAGAATAAAAAATCATCCTTCCAGCACTGATATTCATGAACATCCCTTGGGTTTCTGACAACCCAAGCGTTTTGGCCTAATTGAGATTCCACGGCAATTCACAGCTGTTCCTACCCTTTCCCTGGATCACCCTTGGGACCCCAGATCCTCCCAAACCCACCACAGCCTCAGGACACCAGGGGAGGGGACCCATCTCTCACAGTCACAGCAGTGACACCCTTCAAGGAAGGTTTTCCTCAGGCCTGTGAGGTCAAAGCTTAAGGGGAAGAAGCACTAACATGCATTTGAAATGGAGAAAACAGGCTGGGCAGTGAACCCAACAACTCTGTCTCAGAGTTAAACCCCAAGTGTCTTCTTCCAAGGCTTGGGGACACCCTCACCATCCTGCTCCACCCACCCCAGGTCAACAAAGGAAACAAGACCCCAGTGAGCCACCAGGCTCATTCTTTTCTCCTCCTAACATATTACAAGGCCACTAAATGAAAAGGAATGCTCTTTAATTCTTCAGCTTTCAACCCTTCCCAAGCACCTCTTCTTTATGGATTTCAAACCAGTTTGACAATATACAGTTCTTTCAGTGTACCTGCGAGTTTTGGAGCAGTATTTAACAACTAAATTAGATGTGTGGGTAAAACACACACTAGACTGCCTAGATATTAGGTGGGGTCTTCTTATATAAATGCAATAACAAAGACCTTTATACTGCAGCAGGCAGGAGCAGCCCAGGTTTGTGCCCAGGTTCACTGCTGGGAAGTGAACTAATAGCTGGGGTGTTTGAGGCACCATTATTCATGGCTTTCACATTAAGCCATTCACATTCTTTTAAATTCCCTTTTAGGCTGCCCTATTATTTTTAATCCCTGCCATTTCCGAGGCCCCTGTGGCAGGGCTCTGCAGGGCTGGGGTGGTGGAGGCTCCACGCCCGGGATCACCATCCCTCAGCCACAGCACAGAGGCATCAGCTCAGTGTCCCGTGCTCCCTGCAAGCTCCCTGGCCAGAGGCCAGTGCCCTTCAAACCAATCTGCACATGGCCTAATCAGAGCTGTGGTCGGCTCTGTATCCTCAATTTGTTGAGTCACATCAATTTGCTGAGTTTCCTCTCCCTTTAGAAAAACACTCAAGTGCCGTTTTCTAAACATATTAACTCTCTTCGGGCTATTTTGTTGTGTAAACAGAAAGACAAGTGACTGGGCATTGCAGGCGAGAAACTGATGCTCACTGTAGCCTGAATTCTTTGCAACTTCACCAGTTTTGTTACACCACTTTAATGTATCTGTTGTTTCATTATGCCATTTTGAGAATTATGCTGCACCCTTTTTCTTAGACAACTCCAGCTTAATTACAGCTGGAAAAAAGCCCATTACACTGCCAGGGAAGGACGCCTCCCAGTTAAACAGAAAGTGTTGCACATCCTCATCCATGCTCAGAGACCCTCCCCAGTGCCCAGAATGTCAATGGGATTAGCCCTGAGGTTGTCAAAGCTACAAATTGCCACCAAGATCTTAGAACCTTTGCTCAGTCACAGGTCAGAGATCCCCCCTCTGCTCCCAGTCCTACAGCCTGATGTTCTCCTGAACCAAATCTGGAGCCAGCACAGGCACGAGGCACAGCAGCCAGCCCACAACAACCCCACCATTCCCACTTCTCAGCACTCCTCCCCAGCTCTGCTGCTCCCTCTTGCCTAGGCTGGCCTCAAAACCAGTCCCAGGAGAGCCCAACTTGCAAATGAGGAGGGCAACACAACTGGCTTTGCTGCAGGCTGTGAGAAACAAGAAGACAGACTGCTCAAGGTGACTTCAAGGTCAACATCAAGTTGCTGTTGATGTTCCCTTTCTCTTGGATTTTTTGGTATCTTCCATCAGCCTCTCCCCATCACTTCTGGGAAGTGCAATCATCTTGGAGGCTGTTGTCAACCCCAGAACTGCTTTTGGATAGGGCTCTGTACAGTGTTAGTGAAGCACACCATAAAACAGGATTATTCCTAGGCTGCCTCTTTGCAGGATGTTTTCCATGTCACCATGCACTGCTTGTATCGAGGCAAAGATTTTCAGCTTTCTTCCCTTTGTAGAATAAAATCTAAAGCCTAATATTTGTTTCCTTTTGTGTTATGAGATCACAACCAAGCTGCCAATCATCTGGCCAAGGGGGTTATGCAAGAGTCAGGTTTACTGTAAAGTTGTACAAATTTTATAGGACCACAAACACTTTAACTACCATGATGCTTAAAACTCAAGAGCATTTGGAGAACAAGGAGAGTTATTCAGGCTCCACACCATTTTGGCTGCATGTTTTCCAGGTGTATGATTTCACCACATGGAAAAACACAGCCATTGCCAAAGTGAACTCATAAAAACCTTTGATGAGTAAAGTTTGGATAAGCACAAATCATTTGAACCGACAGTTGGTCCAATTCTCAAAGGGGTTTGGCAGACATAATATAATTCGTGGTTTCACACACAGACCATTTTTCCCTTCCCTCCTCCCCCCCAGTCTTCACAAATTCGGAAGATGTTGTTCTAGAAGGTGCACTGGGTTGGGTTTGCTCTGTTTTTCTTTTCCCCTGAAGGGTTAGGCACCACACTCTTGCAATTCAAAGCCATTTGGGGCTGTGAGTAAGCTAGCAAACAGGTTTTCCAGAACTGTGTTTAGATAGTTGCATGATCTGCCTAATAGACATCAAAAAAAAAAAAAAAAAAAAAAAAAAAAAAAAAAAAAAAAAAAAAAAGAGAGAGAGAAAAGAAAAATTAAACTCTGGGTCTCTCACCACCCATTTGCTAGCAGGCACGTAATATAAGGCAAAGGCTTTAACAATCTCTTCCTCTGACACATTGGAACATGTTATTTCAAGATGTGTGGCGTCATTTAAGGCTGTGCCATGAGATAACAGAGTATTTACATCTCAGGGCTGGGAGCAGGGTTGCTACAGCATTTAGACATTATTGACATAATATTTTCTTTGATAAACAATCTATCAGGAAATTGTCATATTCATAACTGAGGTAATGCCAGGGACTGAGCAATCCTACACAGTGCAGGAGGCAGCTAGAAATAACATTAGAGAGCACAAGCACAAAGGAGATGAAAATCCTGCTCCTAAAGGCATTTGCTCAGCCCTGCTAGGGAGAGGAGAGTTAATTTATCACTCCCAATGTCCTTCTCTATCCACATGGACAGATCCAACAGGCAGCAGAGCTTCTGTCTCTGTAAACACAAGCAAAATCTGCTTTTCTTCCAGAACTGGACTGAAAGTCTCATCCTGTAAATAGAAAATTTGAAATTGACCATTAATTAGGAAGTGTGGGATATTTGAGTTGTAAAATCCCGTGTTTTGCACTTTGTGATGCAAATGAAAAATGGAGAGAGATCAGATGTTTAATTTCTAGAGCATGAATTATAATTCTCAGTAGACTTCATACACCTCATCTTCAACAAATCAGCATGTTATCTTCCCATTGGGTCAACAGACTTCCAGCAAAGTCTTTCATTTGAGGAATTTTTCCACAGTTCAGGAAGAATTTGTAAATGGATGTTTTCTATTTCTAACTTCCCAATGTCCAAACAAAATCTAAAATATTCAAACTGCCAAAGTAGAAACTTTGGGTAGTCACATGATGTGTCTCTGTCCCTTGCTCAGGTGCATAAAAGAGAATCAGTAACACACAGAGCTTCTTGAAATTAATTCACTCCCCATGCAAGCTTTTCCATATTTCCTTATAAGCTTTTCCAATAAATACTCCTGAAAATTCATGCCTGCAAATTCACTGGAAGGAATAATCAGAGTAAGCACATGCACAGCAAGAAGCAAACTGAATCCCCTTTTTATTTGCTTTTTTGAAATTTTTAGTATTTGCACGATTTGTCCCAATCCTCCCTCTTTTCACCCTCATGAATAAATCATGTTTCCTCCTACAGGATGGGACAGAAGTTACCCTCACGAAAGCCAGAGGCAAACCCAAAGCAGAGAGGTGTGGACAGCAATCTGAAATCATCTCCCACAGCAAGGTCCAGCTTTTCCAAGAACCACCACTGCACTGCTGTGACAATCATCCCTCAAAACATCCGTGTGCTTTTTGGGGTCTCAGGTGTGCCCCTGTACGTGCACATGCACTGGGGAGGTTGGAAGTGAAATATCCCAGCCAAAATGAGCTGGGCCTTCCCTCTGCCTGTAGGATTTAATCCCAACAAACTCCCCTCAACTTCAGTCCAGGCCCTGAGTCGTGACTTGCTGCCGTGTTCAGCTTCCTGGGCTGTTCCTAAGAGCTCAAGCTCACACAAGCCTAACGATTCCCCTCACTTTTACAAGCATATTCATGTTTGCTGTCAAACGCATGAGTTACTTTTCTCCAGGCTATTGCAAGAGAGCAACCAGTAATTACTGCAACTGCACAAAATGTTTTTTTATTTAGAAATGTATTTCAAAATGAGTTTGGTGATTATACCATCGCTCTCCCAAACTAGGTAGTCACTGGCAAACTGTTCTGCTCTGGATTTGTAGAAGGTCAGTGCATTTTGATGTACTACAGAATTATATTTCCTCTTCCCATCCCTTTCCATCCTGCATGAACGGATTTTTTACCTTCTCTTTTATTCTGTGCCTTTAGGGGCTTGGTGGAAGATTTCCAGACAGGAGGAAGTATCTTAAAGTGCAGCAGAAATGCACATTCAGTCATTACCGAAGCTTTTACAACACAATTTCTTTGTGGAGAGAGGCTCCAAACCACGGTGTGCATGGAGAGCCCTTGGGAAAGGCACTTCCCTGCACAGACTCAGGATGGCACCAGAGCAGGAGCTCTGGAGCTGGGTTTGCAGCTGGGCACCCCTCAACAGCAGCTCCCAGAAAAGTCTCAGAGTTATTAAATGCTGAACACGACATGTGCTCGTGATAATCTGACTTTTATTTGGTTATCTACATTTGGGTGCTGAACACCTTCCAGAAAAATGTTCTGCCTCTCTCAGAAGAAAGCCCAAAGCCTCCAGATTTCTAGCAGAGAAAAAAACGTAGTTCAGGAAGCAGGGATTCAAGTTTCAGCTCATTAGTTTCATTTATGAAATCAAATTAATAAATAGGTTATATATATTTATAGACTTGTTTATATAGCAACTTACAAATATGATCTATTAATACACCATACTTGTTATATAAAATTTTAATATATATTAGAGGAAAATTCTACAGGCCCCCAGTGAGTTATCCTTTACAGAGTCCCATGTTTACACTGACTCCAACTGATTCTTTGGACATCAGTGAGGACTGTCAATAGGATTTTTCCCACACATGGTATATAATTACAAGCTCAATCCTTGAGTGACACCAGATTTCACAGATTTAGAAACTACATAAAATCATACTTCTCTAATTAGCTTTTAATCAAGCACCAGCAAGTAAATATTTAAACAGCTGAGCCCAAACCCCCCATTTTAGAAAATTGCTTCCACTGACAATTAGTGTTGTAAACTTTTCCTATTGTCGCTTTGCAAGAAGAAAATATTGTTGTTATTGACAATAACTAAAGAATACTTCACCTTTTCATCTCTGGTTCTACAAAGGCAAGAAAATGACCCTTTAGTTTTGCCAAAAAAAACTCCCCAAAAAATAGGCTGGGCACTATTTCTGGGGTTGAAGGCTTGTTAATAAACAACTGGGACCTCATTCCCACCACTGATTAGAAGGTGAAGGATGAAGTTGGCCTGGAAATGGTGATTTGGAGTGGTCAGGTCTCCTACTCCTCTGCTGCCCCACACTTTTCTAAATATACATGACTATTTATGCAAATCTCCAGCTCAGGTAACTTACAGAAGCTCACCACCCTTACAGACACCTCAGGATGCAGGACCATCCCAGAACAACCTTACACAGGGACACAAAACTTTGTTCAACATATCTGCACTGCCTATTTCTTTCAATTTTTCTTTCTTTGTGTGAAAACCTCAGCCCTCACAGAGCACCTACTGTTTCCCTGGGCTTTGATTCCCCTTATTTGTCTCTTTATTCATGAATGATAGCATCCTTAGGTAGAAGGTGTTGTCCAGATCAGAAGAAGGCAGAATTTCTCAGCTCAAACTTTTATTCCAGCCCAAAGAAAACAGGCATATTTGGGTCAATAAAAGCATTGCAAATTTATGTTGGATTTGTCACTTCAGCTGAAAAAACAAAAGTCATCAGCCTGAAAGTGCTTACACATTTTCAAACTGAAATTAATAAATAAATTAATTTCAATTAACAAGAAAATATTGCAGGCACTTTAATGAAAGGAAGCATTATGTGTTGAGTAAAACAGCACTTGATTCAACCTGAGCCAATTCCCCTTTTTGGTCCCTTCACTACTATCACCATCCCTCCAGAATCCAAGGAGCTTTTTAAGAAACATTTTCCTTGCAGCTTTTTGGAGCAGACTGTTCTGCCTGTTTATTCCCTGCAGCATTTCAACTCCTTACTGCCTCTTCCAGGAAAATTTGTGCCTACCAGTATCAAGACCACTGTAATTAAGAAACTGGAGGAATTCTTGCTGGAGACAAAACTGTCCCATTTGCTGGTAAGATCAGGGACAATCTGACATTTTTTTTTGTATTCTGGGAAATACAAAGCTGCTGTGGAAGCAGATTTTGCCCATGCCCAGCCTGCTGGGACAGGAGCTTGTGAACATGCACCCTCCTTGGCCAAAAACTTTTTGACTTATTCCATCCAAGGAAATGGTCCTTAAAAAAAAAAATTTAGAAAATCAGATCCCCCTCAGCCACTGTCACCCAGAGGTCAGAAACTACTTAAAATATATAGATGGATCTGAAGGAGTTTAATGGTCTGTAACGACAGATACAGAGCCCCTCCAGCTGGATGTCACAAAAATTAGAGTAGTCACTTTATGAGGAGATGTGGCAAGAGGGGTCCCTTCATTGATTCTTCCACCAGAGATCCAGCTAATTACCTGCCAGATGGACACAGACGTGCTCAGAGGGGTTGGCTCAGTGAGAGGGGGTGTTTAACATCCCCTGGACTGCTCTGCTGCTGTCTCCTGCCAGTCCTTCACCTCTGATTTCACATGAATGCTCAGGCTGAAATGCCCAGCTCTGCGAGGACGTGGATGTGGATCCACTGGCCATTTTGGCAATGCTCAAGGATATTTCTGCTCACTGATTTGCTCTCTGAGCAGCTGGGGACTGCCCAGTCTGCTCAGCTGGGCTCTCAGCTGCAGCCCTTGGACACTGAACCTCCCCTTAGTGATCACAGCCATAAAATGCAGCCTGTCCTGGTGGGAATAGGCTCCAGATTTGGACACACAACAGAGTGGGACAGGCTTAGGTTTGGCCCACAATGAGTGGAGAAGGGGGAGGATTTATTGCTGCTGTCCATTTCAAGCCTTTTTGGCTTGAGATCATAGGAAAAACATGGGCTGGTACTTACTCCCAGTGCTTCTCCATCCCTTTCCATCTGGCTGCTGCCTCTCCAGCAGAACAGGCTGGGATTGCTTCCTTGGAAAGAGCTGGAGATGCCTTTCTCCTTTCTGCATTCTGCAGAGTCACCTCTGAAAGAAAAGGAGCCCCAATTCTGAAACATCCAGTTCAGGAAGAGATGTTCCAAACCCCACTGATGGTTTCTTTAACCCTATGGCAGAATTCTGCAACCCTATGGCAGAATTCCCTCAAAATGAGCACTCGACAGGACTGTGCAGTACTTGGATGTGATCTGTCCAGTCAGGGTGTAATTGCTCACACAGCACAGGGAACACCTGCACATCCAGCACAGTTTGGGACAAGATTACTTGTGTAGTAAGTCAAGAAAACCTCTTCATCAGGGAGAACAAACGAGGCAGAAACATCTCTGGGGCTCGCTCCCACTGTAGCAATGTTTTTGAACAGCTTAGGCCACAGTGGGCTCCAGCCAAACTGTCTTCAGTCATTCTTATCAGAACCCTCTGGAATTCATCAAGGTTACTAAGACATAAATGGTTCTAAAATAAGAAAGAAGAGGCTGAGAAACAGAATACCAAGACTGCAAGAGCTAAATAAAGGAGGGCCATGAAGCACTGGACTGTAACCAATCATATTTCCTGAAAAATGCCTGCTGAACTCATGGACAAGATAGAGGCACCAATCAAACAATGCATGATGGCATGAACAGTGGCTTTAGAATGTATAAATACAGCTTAATGTAAACAATACACAGCTTCTGCTTAATCATATTGGTTAGTTGTCCAGAAGCCATGAGCTCCCTCATTCCCACCACTTCCTCCTGATAAAGCAGCCCATCCCTCGCAGCCTGTGCTGCCGTGCAAAGCTGCATCACACCCCGGCTTGTGGGATTACCAGAGACCGTGTGTGAAAGGGAAAAACCCTCCTGGCTGCAAGAGGCACCTCACCCTCTCACCAAGGCACGGCTTGGACTGGCAAACGTGGTCCTGTTAAAGTGAGCAGCACCACAAATTACAGCCTGCACGCCTTGATGGGGGCCACACCCTGGAGGAGGGGAGGGAATTGATGTGCAGCAGCGTGACAGGGCCGGACAGAGGCAACAAGACAACAATTTCCATCACACGAAAGCTGCTAATTGGAGTTTAACTTGTCTAACCAGCCCCTCTGCAGCACATCAAGGACAAATTTGCTACCACCCTGGAATTTGTACTCTCAGGTCTGCATTCCTGGTTTGCCAGCATTTAATGTGTGTTTCAGGTGGTGCCAGGAAGGGCTCTTGTAAAACTGATCTTTAATTGTGAGCACAGACCTAAGGTGGGAATTCAGCTGGATAATTTACAAATGGGAGTTTTGAGGGTTGGTGTGGTGGAATGAAATTTGCTTCATCAGAATCCACAGCTGATCAAATTCAGATCCCTGTTCAGACTTCACAGACCCAAAGAAGTCGGTGGGATCACTGAGTCTTTAGGACAGAATTTGATTAAGGACACTAAATATTATTTTTGGAATCAATGAACTTTCCTGGAATTCTACACAAAACCTAACCTTGCAAACAGGTGTTGCCAGATGCAGAAGACACAGGAAAAGCAGCATGGAAAAACGAGCACACGGCATCTCTCTTAGGGATGCAATATCCCAGATGGAAAGACAGCAATGGGTGATGGCCCTGCCACAGGACCAAAGAAACTCTTCCAGCCACACCTCAGCACCCTCACCACAGAGCCTCCTTTAGCCAGGCTCTGCTGACTGAACAGAGAACTCCAAACAGCAGCAGCCCAGAGAGGGACCCAGCCTGGCTCCTGAGGTGCTGTTGACCCAGAGCTAAACTAATTAGCCCGTTTCCTCTTCAAGTGTTCTCAAATGCCACTCGGCCGCGTCACCGCACACCGGAGAACGCTGAAGCTGACTAATTACACTGGCAAATGTTTGATTGAAAATTGCACTCAAATGGCATGGACTGCAAGAGGTTACCTCCCTCTCTGTACAAGAGGCCTGATTCAAGGCTCTGGGGCAGCTCCCCTTTAAAGTCAGTGTAATTTTGCAAGTCCAGGAAATATGGAATAGAGAAAAAATAAACTTATTTTTGGCACACAGGGCAGATTCATTTTACCAGCAGTGCCCCTCTGATGCTGATGCAGCCCAAACGTGGTTGGTGAGTCCATTACAGCCTTGACTGGCTCAGATGTGGGCAGGAGGAGGGAAACACCACCTTATTCTCCATTGACAACAGCCCAGAGGCACAGCTCAGCCAGAATTTTAAGCAGCTAAAACGCTAAGCATCGAAGTGAGACTCTGTCCCAAAACTTCCTGTGGGTTACATTTGCACCTCAGTTTCTCTACCTGTAAAATAATAATTACCCAACACACCAGTTCTTGTAGGACTTAATTAGCACTTGTCAACCTCTTAGAGCTCCTCAAGGGAAGAGGAGCTGTGCACCACAAAGTACTAATTAATGGACGGAGCCTTTGGAACAAAGTATACGATTCTGTTGTTGTCAGATCTAATAGAGTCATAAAAAACCAGGGCTGGAAGGGATATCAAGAAGTAACCTAGGCTGTCCCCCTGCCCCGAGGCATGATCAAGTATATCTAAATCACTCTTGATAGATGAATACCCCTAAATCTTGGGATGCTGGAGCTGGGGATTAAAATAGATAAAGATGGGCTCGTGTTACACGTGCCTTGGGCTCCGTGGCCCTGCTGAGCACAGACAAACACTCCCTCACACAGGGCCTCTCCAGGGCTCTCTGCACTGGCCTGGCAGAGGCTTTGCTGCACCCACAGTGGAGGCACTGAGCTTTCTGTCTCCTCCTTACTCCAGCTCGGGAAAGGAAAAGCCTCACTGCAGCCTGAGAGCCCCAAACCTCAAAACTGGAACTGATGAGACTCTCAGAATGGGAAAAACCAGGAACAAAGCAGAGAGGTGTTAAAGGATCTGCTCGTGATTGTGAGGAGCTACAGCCAGAACCAGAAAATGAGTGTAGGTCACCCAAGCCTCACACATGGCTGGATTGCAAGACTTCCATTCCATAATACCTTCTGATCATTTCTGTTGTGTTTTCCCCACTTTTCTCCCCCTTCTGCAGTCCCAAGGGTCCATCTAAAATATCATTTGGTCTAAGGTATCATTCAGATGTGGTTTCTGAAGCACGGCACAGCCTTAAGTGGAAAATTCTCTTTTATAAGCTACACAAAGATTTTTAGAGGGTTTTGTTAAATGCTTTAATTGTAAAAATGTGTCAATTCAAGCCATCTTTCCAAGACATACATGCAAAGTACAGTAGGAGATACCTTTTATTTGATTAACTTCATACAGGAAAGCTTTTGAAACTTATACTTTCTTCATCAGCCTGGTGGATAAAAGCTAAGCCAGGCAACTGATACAGCACTGCAGAAGTTTATTAAATTAGCCAATTAAACTGAGGCAATATACAATTTACAGAGGCCAAGGCAAACAATAGAAGGTGGAACACACTCCCGGAGCTGAGGCGATCGAGTCGTGTCAGCATTTCCATTATGAAGCTGCTTCAGAGTTATTGTGGGAGGTGTGTAATAAAAAAAAAAAGAAAATTGTTTAAATCACGGAATTCAGTCAATCTTAGGGATTCCCAGACATGCCCAGGCGGATGGAAGAGCAAGATGCAAACCAGTTTTTCCCTAATTTTGTCACTCAAATTAGAAAGGAGGTGTGGCCTGGGGAAACAGGTTGGCAGTTCCAGGAGAAACAAAGGGAGGCTGGTTCTGCACAGTGCCCTGCTCCCGGCTGGGTGAGAATATCACCGTAATGAAGGTGATTAATCAAGTGCAGCATGTTTGTGTGGGCTGAGACAGAGCCTGCCCAGTAACAGAGCCCTCTGTGGGGCTGCAGCAGCATCCTGCCCTCATCTCAGCCACCCCACACCCAGACAAGTCACAAACACAGCAAAGCTGCTTGTGTCCCCAGAGCTGAACCACACAGCTGGACCTGACCCATGGATCTGTCACCTCTCCAGGGCTGAACAACAACCAAAGGGAGTACTTTGCACAACAGGGAGAATCAAGCTCCAGCTGAACTCCCCAAACATTTGGGTGGCATCAGGTTCAAACCCCAATTTTAAAGGCTGCTCCTTCCCTGTATAAACAGCATGGATTCTTTGGGTAACAAAGATCCAGTGGTTTCACGTTGCATTTCACAGCACATGAAAACCTTTTCATGAGGTGAAATCCTTTTCACACAGGGAAAAAAGAAAGGACAAAAAAAAGGGGGGAGAAAAAGACCAATATGGAAACACTGACACCACATTTACTGTAACAGCTTGATCAGCAGCAACTAAAATTCTCCTTCAAAAGGTTACACCCACAATGCTTTCTTTGGCCTGTGTACCTTGTATATTGCCTTGGTCTAAGTGGTTAATTTAATAAGTTTCAAAACTATTTTGTTGCCTGGCACAATTTGTTGTTGGACACAATTTAAAACCAGGTAGCCTGGCATGTGACCACAAGTTGTTCTTGGGATGGCATCTCCACAGTTCAGTGCAGCATCCCAGCTCTGCTCTCTCTCCTCTCTGGAAACCAAACAAGCCCAGCTCAGTTCCCAGCAGCACAGAGCAGCCACAGGGCTCTGGGGAGGGCAGCAGACTGACAAACAAGGGATAAATTGAATTAGCTGAAGCCCCTCAGTGCTGCAGCTCTGCAACAGAGTTTAAAGGAGCACTGGGAGAGCAGAGGGATGGTTGGGAGGAGGCAGCATGGGAGATAAGGACCAGCCTGGAACCCAGGAGACCCAGTGCTGCTCCTGCCTTTGCCAGTGGCCCACCACATGACCCTAAAGAAGCAACTCCATGTGGCTTTTTCCTTTCCCCTGTTGCTCTTTTTCTGCTTTGATTATGGTGTTTTCCATGTGATTTCATCATCCTGTTTGTACAAAATATGTATTTGCATAACATCTCGCACAACAAGGCCCTGATCACAGCTAGGGCTTCTAGACATAAAAGTTATGAAGAGACATATTAGCAAATTCAGTGTGTGAATTAGCAAATGCCCATTGTGAGTATTTTGTAACTGACACTGGAGGTTCTACTGTGTTCTTTTGCCAAATGACACAGGACAGAGGAAGGTCCTGCATGGGGAATGTTGGCTGATCCTACTCCTTGCAGGCAGGACCTGAGGGGTTTCTTGGAGATGGAAGAGGAATTAATTATTTTTAGGCTAACAGAAAAATCCTAGAGCAGCTGCATAGCTTCAACAACCCAATAAAGACATTTTTCTACCCCAACCTCCAATTTCACCAGATCTTCTCACAGGCTGTTGGTGCCTTCAAACCCAAATTCATTGGTTTGGCCTTGCATGGACACACTATTCAGTCCTAATCTAACCAAAGGCTATGATTAAAAGGATCATTCCCAAAATAAACATTATTTCTGCACAATGTGTCTCCTGTTATACTCCTCTCCAAAATGGTGAACAGCAAATAAAGAGGAGAAAAGAAATTAAGACAAGTAGTGCCCAATCTGCCATGCCCCAGGTTTGCAGTGAACAACTGTGAGACCAGAGAGCTGCAAAAAAAGCCAGCAACAGCACCAGCAGGGGCTGAGCTGGAGCCTCAAGTGCTGGCAGTAGCTGTGGCAGTGCCCCAAGAACAATACTTAGAAGGAGTAAGGCAGTGGCAGCAGCCCCTGGGGCTGTCCAAGACCTAGAAATCCCATTCTTCTCCCTGAGGAAGGTGAAAGATTCCTGGTAGCACCCAGGAGTCTGGTCTTACAAACTACAGGAGAGAGAAAAACCAGCTGTAACCTTTATCCCCTGCCAAAGCCCCACAGATCTCCCCAAAACAGAGGCAGAACAATGACACCAGCAGCTGTTGAACAGCAGGAAAGAAACAGCACTTTCAGAGCTGAAATTTTTGACATTTACCTGTGAACTTAAATGCAGATTGGATTTGGATAAGGCAATTCCACTCAGGCCAGGAAAATGATGGATATGCAAGTTATCATCACCTACCTGGCAGTTTCTGGGGTTCCCCAAGGCTCCTGCAAAGCACCCACCTGCACGGTGCCAGAATCCTAACAAAGTGCCACCATCACTCCAATGACAATCAGATGGGCAAGTGCAAAAGTGACTTGTTCAAGAGTTTATTGAGTCAGTGACAGAATTTGGGACCCTTCATCTTCACCTGGTGTCCTGCATCCCCACCCTGGTTCCCCAGTGCATCCCACAGTGCCAGAGAGCACGATCCAACTGAGCCTGTGCTCACCTGCTCCTGCTGAGCCCGATGGAAATGCGCCACAATTCCTGCAAAATTTGCAGTTCAGGTTCTTGCCAGGCAAAGCTGTGGCATTCCCTGCACAGCTGCAGCATGGACAACACTCAGTTTGGGAGCTGGGATTGCAGCACTCAGTGCTGTGCAGCACAAGGTACTGCAGCATTCAGAGTAAACCCTCTCACACTCAACACTCCTGGATGTTCTCTTCCTGATCTCAGTACCTGGAGTGTGTGTGTGTGGGGGGGGGGCATTGTTGTTTTTCTTCTCCTATTTTGAAACATATTAAATTAAAATTGTCCTTTTAAAGGGGAAGAGAGGCTGGATTGAGTCAAATCCCTGTTCCCTTTGGTGATTTGTTGCACAGGCAGCTCGGACAAAGCTGGCTGGGATGTCAGATTCCTGCTGCTTTAACACATCAGGGCCATTTCCCCCCCAAGTATTTCTCTAAGAACTCAAAGATTTCCTTCTCCAGCAAACACCTGAGCAGAAATGACTGCAACTGGCACAGACCCCTCAGCCCTGGTGCCAAGGCTACATTTATATTGTTGAAATACTGAAAGGGGGAATTTTTCTTCTGTGCCTTCCAAAAAGGCTTGTCCATCTCTCTTTCATAGAGACACTGAATGTCCTGAACTGGAAGGGATCCACAAGGATCACCCAGTCCAGCCCCTGGCCCTGCACAGACACCACAACAATCCCATCCTGTGCATTCCTGAGAGTGTTTCCCAAACTCTCCTGGAGCTCTGGAAACTTTGGGGCTGTGCCCATTCCTTGAGGAGCCTGTTCAGTGCCTCACCACCCTCAGGGGAAGAACCTTTCCCTAATATTTTGCATAAATAGTACCCTTATGCCTGTTTTTGTTAAGAGGGGTAAGAGATAAGTTGGGGTAAAGCATATTTGTAAGATCAGCCATAGAGAAAAGTGATTTTTTTCAAGCTCATGAAACATTATAATGCATCTAACCCTAATCAAATAACTTTTTATTTTTTCTGTCTGACTTCCTTCAAAAATACTGCATATATATGATCATGGTGTGCATGAGCATGCATCTCTAATGACTTTTGAATGAGTTGGTTGCTTTCAGCCCAATTTGAGAGCAAGACAGGAGTTTCAGAGCTGGCACAGGTTTCATGAAAACAGGCAACTGAATGGAAAAGAGAGATCCAGAGGCTGGAAATGTGCAGCATGGGCTCAGCCAGTGTCAGACACCACAAAAATGACATTGTAAAGGCAGTGACACTTGGAAGAGCCTCCATGGAAAGTTACAAGTGGCCAAAAGATAGAAAGTCACAGCACACCATATCCTACCTGAATATTTATTCTGAAGGTCATCATAACAAAAGTCAAAAGAATGACTGGCCTTTGAGATACAGCACTCAAAGGACAGCTAAATACTTCAAAGGAAGCCTGCAAGCAAAAGTCTTATTAATTTTAACTAAATCTCGGGCTGGACACTCTTCTTACACCCATGTAATCATTAATTTCAGGAGAGTGACTTCTGATATACCCCATGGTAAGCCCCAGATCATACAAATCCACTCTTTATTGCCTGAGCAGTGCCGTTGAAAATCAATAGGATTACTCATAATGGTAAAGTTAAGCACCTGTGAAAGTGTCTGCAAGACTGAGGCCTAAGGCCTGGTCTAGGCACAGCTTTTGTACTCAAAAACCTGGTTCACTTAAAGGTTTGTTTTGTTTTTGGTTTTATTTTTAAAGAAAACAACAGAATAATTAAAGCCATACAACCACTTTAAAATGTACACATTTTTATTGCCATAATGGGAACTTCCAACAGCACAGCCATTCCCAGGTCAGTTGTGCTGCTCCAACTGCACTCCTGGTGCAGGAAATTGTGCCAACCCTGTTAAAAGCAGCCACAACTTCTACACCTTGAGCAGCTCAAGGAGCAGTGCCAGCCCACTCTGTCTACTCAAAGCTCTCCAGGTAATTCATGGAAAGTGCCTGAAGGAACAAGCAAGACCCATGTTTGAAGGACATTTGGTCTGGAGCCTGTCAAAAAGTACGATTTTTTTTTTTTTTTCCTCTCTCCATAATTTTCTTGCTCTCCTCTGGGTGTGCACCCATAGGGAAAAAAAGCAACACCGAACACACCTAAGAAACTTTTGAGTCAGACTTTCATGTGTGCAGAATTAAGGAAGGTGAAAAAGATCAAGATTGCCCCACAAGAAGACAACAAAAAAAGGAGTGTGCATTCTGTGGAAAGCACCACAAACTTCAGGAGATGCCAGGAGGAAGAGGGGGTGGAACAGTGAACTAACATGTCTGGATTGCTAAGAGGTTAAAAAAAAATGTCACACTTTCAAAGAAGAAAAAGACAAAAGACATTAAGAGTAAACAGGAAATTTGGGAAATCTATTTCACTCAAAGTAGCAAACATCTGGAATAAATTGTCAAGAACTTAAGACCATCAAAGCAAAGTATTAATGAGGTTAAGAGGCTGGAGGAGGAGACTGAAGAATACAGGGACAAAGGAAAGAGGTGGAGCTGAGAGAAACCTGGAGGCAGCAGCCTCTTTAGCCAAAGGGCTTTGTTTCTCCCTCTGCTCAATGCTTCCTTATCTTCTTATTGCTCCAGGGGTAAAATATGGGGGGTTTGTCGTGGTTTTTGCTTTATGGAAAGGAATCAATTATGTTTATTCCCCCCCCCCCCCCCCCCCCTAAGAATTCCATGCTGGGATCCATGACATGGTATATCATTGTTGAGCCTCCCAATGCTTAATTCAGGAAAGCACAAGAAAACCAAATACATGCCATCCCTTCCACCAAGCAGAGCTTCCTGAAATCTGGAGTCCTCATCCCTCCCTTTCACACTTCAGATTAAGAATAATTCTTACTTTTGTTACCAAACGTTGCTTAAAGATGAAAAACACCATCCCTTTAATCAAAGGATTTAGCAAACATCTCCATGGATTCAAGAGCTGTCTTTCAAAACTTTTTGGTTTAAAGTAATTCAAACCAGGCTAAACAACACCTTTAGAGATGACAAAAACCAGTAGGCATAAATTAATAAGGAGTCTAAGAAGGAAATACTTAGCATGACTTATCCTTTAATATCCAGATCCCTCTCCAGTAGGGATAATCAGAAAGCTATGTTGGCCCATACTCAAAAGAAGGGAATGGTCTTCCATCTCTGCCTGGACTGCTATTAACTATATTGGTTACATTCATGGTCATTAACATCCTTTAAAAGATGATCGTGGGATTTCATTTTCCACCTCCCGTTATTGAGCAATGGAATATTCATAAAACAGTACAACAACTCAGAAGAAAAAGAGAAGAAAGCCTCCAAGTTCCCAGCCCTGCCAGTTAAATTACACTAAAGCAAGGATTCAACAACAAATTGATTTGGGAGCAGCAGGATATATGCACACCCATGAAAAAGCACACTGAGGGGGGATGGAGAACAATAAAACATGCACTTGCCTGTCCTCTGCTCTAATAACCACATGCAAACTTCAGTCAAGCCTGACAGACTGGGAGAGGTTTCAAAGATATGAAGTTCCTGTGGGTTTCACAGTGCAGGCAGCTGGGTAAAGGACAAAGATGCACTTGAGGGCTCCACCAAACTCAAGTGTTTATGAGACACAAGAGAATCCACCCCAGCCTTCTTTGTGGTCTAATAGCACAGGGCCCTCCTGCTGTTTGTTATCAGCCAGGCACCCACATCTGAGGATTCAATGTTTTATTGGGAACATCTGCTCTTGTCTTGGTGAGAGCAGCTGAAGCTGTGCCTCAGCTGCTTCTCCATCAGCTGTTCCCAAATCCATTCCTGCCCCTTTCTGCCCACAGGGAGCCAGCAGGGCTGCTGGGAGCTCACAGGGAAGGCTGAGGGGCACTTCCTCAGAACTCCCCATGCTCCCACACTGTGCTGGGGCTTTATTTTTAACCTAAAGCTCAAGAATATGCCTTGGCACTTGCAAAGAGCCCTGAGTGAGACCATGAGAGTTTTGGATGACTGGATACATTCACTGTACCTGAGTTATTTGGTGAATTTAGCCACCAACATAGTGGCCATGAGAGGAGGGGTGACCTCTTTAAGGAAGTAGTGTAGACCCAGTGCATGTCTTCAGAGTGATGTGGCCTCTGTTCTGTCCCTCACTGAATAAAAAAAGCACCAAAAATCCTATTCCTTACATCAGCCCTCCCACAAAATGCCACCAATACCCACAGCAGTTCCACTGGCCTAGGCCTCTGATTTTCCTTCCAGTCCTAACAAGGAAAACCAATGACAGCAGGGCTTTGACTTCATTTTTGCACTGCCTTTACCTGCAGATTTAAACACAACTAAAGTGATCCATCCAGAATAAAAATAAGGATTTTTTTTTTTCCCTCCTTCAGCCAGGCAGCCTGGCAAGGCCCTGCCATAAGGACACACTGCCCAGCACCCCAGGGCTTCACCCACTGCAGCAGGCACAAAACACAGGAGATCTTTAACAGTAAAAGCAGGTGGTTGTTTTTCCAAGGACTTTAATGAGTGTTGTAGTGGCTGGAAAAGGTGATAAGCTTTCTATGTTATATGAAAAGCCAGGGGGTTACTTTATATAATCAGCCACAGCTGACTAAACAGGGCACTGAAAGTCACTCACAGCCAAGGGAAGACAAAACAACAAAACCTCCACAACCTCCCCGTCCCTCCTCCCCTAAGAACCCGTCCCCCAGGCACAATCCCAGGGTTGTTCCAAGGCCTCCAACCCCCTAATTAAAATTCTCCTTGGGAAAAAACACCGGCTTACCTTGGCATGCCGAGGCCTCGGCTCCACCTCGGCTGTGCGGGAGCGGGGACAGCAGAGCCAGGGCTGGGGGCACGGGATGAACCCTCCTCATCCTCTTGGCAGCTTCCTTGGGGCAGGGGAGCCCCTTGGCATTAACAGCCCCTTGTTAATTAACCCGTGGGGCTGGAGAAGCACCAGGTGTGGGACAGCTCCTGGTGCCAGCCGTGTTTTTCCTCCGGAGGTAAACACCGGAGCTAAGAAAGAGGTTTCAAACACTTTGCATCAAATGCTTGCCGGTTGTCTTCAGCAGCAGCGCCAAGGCATTACGGTATTTAACAAATCGGGATTTGAATTTAGCAAGCCTGAAAATATCTCACATGGGCTCGTGAGGCTGAAGTTTAATGTAAAAATGCAGGCAGAAAAGCTCATGTTCACCAGGAGGAGAGGGGCCCTGGCCAGAGCCCTCAGCTGTGGCTGTAGCTCAGTGTGGGAAGGTAAAACCTGGTGGTGTTTGGTCACACCACTGTCACAGCTGTCACAGCAGCGAGGACACCGGGGGTCACTGCCAGCAGCCAGGCTGGGACAGCCCCGGGCTCTGCCACACCGCCACTTCTGTGCTTCACCTTGGAACAAAACTGGCCTTTTCCACCTTGTCCAGGGCACTAACACCCAGTATTTCAGCATTACCTGTTTGTACAAAGCTGGGTGAACTGTAACACAAATTTAAAAAGAAATCACTGGTATTTCCATAAGGCTTTTTACAATTCCAGACAAAATACAGATACTTGTACTGCTTCAGCACTTAGTTCACACCAGTATTATTTTTCCAAGCATTAAGTTCTGTCACAGCCTTTGCACTCTCAGCCTGGTCAGGGAAGGGCACAATCCTTGCTGAAACTGGCTAATGCCTGTTCTACAAAAAAAAAAAACAAAAACAAAACAAACAAAAAAAACCCCAAAACAAACAAAAACAACCAACCAAAAAACAAAACAAAAAAACCAAAAACCCCAAAACCAAAAAAACCCCACTCCAAAACAAACCTTCCTGGCTGCTATTTAATCTGCATCCTTTTTACATTGACATCTTGAAGGCATTGGCCAATTTGAAATTTATGGAGATTTGTCTCTTTCTGGTCTCTTAGAGGAAGTTCCTCCCCATTCCACCCTACTCTCTGTTCATGAACTTTCTGCTCATCACAGCTGTGGTGGTACCTGCAGCTTCCAAACCTTAAAGGGACAAGGCTGTTTGGACCTCCCCTCACTTTTACATAAGTCCTCTTATCCTAGGAAAGGGCAGCTGCTGTCTTTTAATCATTGTATAAAAAAAATTCCTGCCTGGCCTGGCATCTGAGCTCTGTGTCCCTGCTAAAGCAGCTGACCAAACATGAGCTTGCTCGTATATTTTGCAAAAAAAATATGTTTCTCAGGTCAACAGGCACATCAAGCAATCATTTAAACTGCAAGGGACAGTAACAAATGGCAACAGTTCACCAGATAAAGACTCAAGGAGGTATTGCCATGCTTGACCTTAAATACCTGAGTCAGCATTCCTGGGCTCCTGCTTTACAACCACTGGGGTTGGACAGATGCTTGCAGGGGCTGAATCAGAGGAGAGAGGAGCTTAAGTGCCACAAAACGCCTGTTCAGAGACTTCTCTCCCTTCAGCCTTTGAAGAGAAGTCCTGCAGAGAGGAGCCTCCTTGAATATACACCACATCCAGGGCCAAAGCGAGGTCAATACACACAAGAATCCCCCAAGTTCCATAACTCTGATAAAACTTCCCAGATTTTTATGTCAGGAAATCATTGTATCAAGTACTGTGCCTACATGTGCCCCAAGGATCCAGATTCTGGCTCCTTCCTATGGCTCCCAGACCTGGAGTTTGGAAAAGGGCTCCACGGCAGGGAGGGGACATCAGGTGCTGCAGCTGGACAGAGCTCTGCACAGCACCAGCATGCCAGGAGTGCTCCTTCATGAGCTGGGAACTCGTGTCCTGGGTTCAGCCATGGCCATGGGCTTTGGAGGCTTTTCTGGTGCAAGCCCTTTAGGAATCCAAGTGGGTTTACCCTTGCACGTAACCCAGCTGGATTGGAGTTGGTTTTTGCCCGTTCACAGTGGGAATCCTCTCTCCTTGGGCATGAGCATTGTCATAGGAAGGCACAGAGAGATGTGGCTCATGGACATCCTGCTGGTGACCAGCTGAATTCAAACAGACTGAGAAGGAGGTGAGCACAAAGGTGCAGAACTTTCTCTGTACCTGCAGGCAGGATAAAGACCAGTGGCCCTGAGTACTGTTAAAAACATGTTCAGTGTGAATTATCACTGGTAAAATCAGGAGACATTTCAAGGATGATAAGGGAGAATGAAAAGGAGGAGGATGAGACTGCCCCAGGGTCAGATACTGTTCTGGAGGGTGAAACAGAAAACACACAAAACTTTTGGATGATGGGCTATAAGCTAAGCAGCTTGGAGTTTGGAGGATTCGGATAGAATTCAGAACAGCTTTAAATTGAAGAGGAGAGAGAAAGCCAAGGAGGAGGAATTAAAGATCAATGCAGGTTGTTACATGTTAGAAGAAAGTAAAATTCAAGGAGTAATTGGTCAGGCTGCAGCTGCTCAGGAGAGGATCTGAGGTTCAAAGTGCAGCTCAGGTGGATCAGGTGTCACCCCAGTGCGAGGGCGGTGTCCCCTGGGCTGTAACATCAGATTCTCAGGGGTTTGCAGTGGGAAGACACCACAGGGGATTGTCCAGACCAAACCTCCTGCTCAGAGCAGCACCAGCTACAGCAGCATTCCCAGGGCCAAATCCAGCTGGGTTTGGGATATCTCCAGCAATATTTGGGAGCTCCACAGCTTATCTGGCTAAGCTGTTCTGATGTTTGATCACCTTCACAGTCCAAAAGCTTAAAGGGGCTTTCCTGTATTCCAACATGTCCATTGCCTCTCATCCTGTGCATGGACACCTCTGGGAAGAGCATGGATTTGTTGCACTCAGTCCCATCACCCAGGTCATTGATGAAAATGTTAAACACTTTTGGCATTGTTTTCAAATAGAAAAAGGAGGCTCCAGACAATCTCCACCTCGTTAACATTCGTGAAAATTCAAGGTATGTCCTCAGATAACCCCTGCTGGCACATTACCAAGGTAACATAGGCAGAGGGAATCAGATCTGAGGAACTTTCTGGGATAGACAAGAGAAGCTACAGGGGGATCAGAAAGAAGCAGTTATTAAGGAAGAGAGGTCTGGAATAAACTTCTACCCACATTGCCTAGAAACATTCATAACCTTCAGTGCTGCTGAATCACAGGGGGGGATTGGTTTGTTTGGCTCTACAGACAACCAACCTCTGAAATAATTATTCCAATCTTGCTGGTGCTGGAATTTTGTGTCCAAGTTGGCATACGATGTTTAAAAACAAAATATGCACAAATTTAAAGTAATCCTAAAGAGAGGAAGAAAATTTTGCAGTGGAGAAGATTACTGGGAGGAAAAGTTGGAAAAAGAATATTGAAAAAAGAAAACTAAACAGGCTTCCACTGTGCTAACGTCATTACAGAGAGGATGCAAAGGATGAAATTGGCTTAATTTGCAGACAGAAAGATTTAGGTTAGGGGGAAAAAATGCATAAATCTAAGGCTAGCTTTGGACTTGAGGCTACCTACAAAGTTTAGACAGGTCAGACAAACGTTTGTAACAACAATCCTGCCTCTAAGCAGAACAACAAACTGGGGGAACTCATGAGAACCTTTCTCTCTTTCAAAGGCTGCTCAACCCTTTCACAAGGTTTCAGAAAGGTTCATGGGATTAAACTTTCAAGAGTTAATAAAATGCATTATCAATTCTACCCTGCTTCTTTGGTTTTTTCCCATCCAAATAGTAATTGTTTGTGGAAGGGCTGACACTGAAGACCAACTGCCAGGGTTCATGCAAGTTCAGTTCCCATCTGATCATTTTAATGATGCTTGGTGAAAGTCTGTTTTGTGGAATTAATCGGATCTCTTTGTTCCCTTTGGTTATTTGAATCTGCATCCAAGCCCCATGAGCACAGCCTTCTGTCCCCCTATGAAAATGGAGATTGAAATGAAATTGGGGTTGATACAGGCTTGTTTTGAATCTTGGATAATTTCATGATGTTTATCTGAACATTTGTCCTTCCCCTTTATAGAAGGGGAAGCATGGCAACCCCATATTGTCTTGCAAGGGTCCAAGGTGCACCAATATTGGTGGCATAGCCCAATCCAAAGATCTCCTCAAGCAATCAGCAACAGGCTCCTCAGCTGCACTGCCCTTGAAGTGCCATAATTCTGGGGTAACAGACAGGGAAAAAAAGAAAAAAAAAAAAAAGCAAGAAATAGATTTTGAATGAAGATAAAAGTGCAGCAACAAGGAAGGAGCAGAACTGCAAAAAGCCTGAAGGTACACAGGGTCAGATGGAACCTGGGGCTTTGTACAGCCACAAACCACTTCAGAGGGTCTCCAGAGCTCTGGTGGTTGGGAGCACCCTGGTGGTGCTTCACTGTTTGCTGCTGCAGGGCAGCACAGCTGCACCCTGGTTTGATCCCACCAGGAACTGAAGGGAATTTGGACTCAATTCCAAGCAGAGCCTCTGGTTTAGCTTCCTCCAAAAAAGTTACCCAGGTTGCTCAAGGTAAGTAAGGGCAACCAAGAGATTTGCTTCAAAATTGTCATGTTCCAAACTAAACTGCTCCTCATGGCAAAGCCTGGCTCAACCTAATCCACCCTCCCTACAGCTCCCTCACAGGTGTGAGTCTGCAGCAGGGCAAGGTAAAGTGACCTCAGCAATATCCAAACAAGGCAGAACCAAGAGGGTTGTCAGCTCCCAGAGTCCAGAAAGGAAATTTAGGGATGAGGAGGTTTCTTCTCAGTCAGCACCTGCTGTGTGTGTTTGAGCCCTAGTGCTGACTGGAGGGAGGGAGAGGATGCAGCCAGGGGAAGGGGAGAACATGGAACTGCTCAGACCAGACTCCCATCAGCCTGAGATGTCACATAGCTGCACTGGAAGAAGTCATGCAACAGCTACAGATGAAAAAAAGACCCATCAAAAACTGTGCTTTGATGGAAAAGTGTGACCTCATCTTTCAAGAGCATTATCCTCCAAGTTTTTGCCTAGCAGCTTGCATGGAAAAGTAAATCTCTCTAGATTGAAGGCCAAAGGTAAGCCTGTGTGCTGTTTCATCTCGTCTTCAGCCTCTTTCTGAAATCTTTACACAGTGTAAAAACCATAAGCACTGTCTGACATCTGATGCCTGAGTGACTTCAGCTCAGTGCTCATTTGGTGGGGAATGTGTTTTTGTGGGGCTTATACAAGGCAGCATTACACTTTGTACGTGTGTTTGTGCCACACAAGAGCATTTTACAGACCCACCTCCCAAGAAATTTCCAAATTAAATCTGCAAATGAAACATCCATTTTGCAGCCCTCCCCGCTGAGCAGCTCAGTTCTTTGCTTAGAGGAGCTGTCACTTGCTTGGGTCTGCAGAAGAGCCTAAAGCAGAGGCTCATACATAAATCATCTTTTTGACTGTGCCAGCAGAAAATCCTCAATCTCCATAACCTCTCACTGCCAATCTACGACCCCATCCCATGGGCAGTGGTCATGGACCTGTGAGGAAAAGCATTCTGGGGAGAAAAAACCCATTGTGAGAAACAGAGATAAAAGCTGGGCTTTTCCAGGAAAGCTCAGCTGGTGAGTGAGCCAGGAGGTGCAAGGAGAGTTCATGTGGGCTCCTGCATTGCAAGAAGATTTCTGAGTCACCAAAGCCCAGTGAGGCTGCTCATGGTGTCTGGAGGGACAGCTCTGGGTGTTGCGTCAATTGTTACAGGAAGCAAGAAGTGCTAAAGCCTTGTCCACATCTTCAGCAAGATTCGTGCAGGAAAGGAGCAAATTTTGGCCCAGCTGTGTCCACTGATATTTTTAAAAGAGATAATTCCTACTAGATGCAATTGGGAATCAACTTGTTATATTGGAAAAGCAGTGCTGGTGCAGGAGCATCCACACAGCATCTGCACTCAGGGGCAAGGGGGAGGTTTATTTTATGAATTTTCTGTGCTCTAAGAGCCTTCTCATTTCAGTTGCTCTCTATTATTGAAGTGCACAGAGTGCAGGATTTTGCTGGAACAACAGAAAATGCAGGTGAGGGTGCATGTCACATCCCTGAGTCAGGCAGATGTTAGAGCTTTCTCATGGAATTTCTGCCCCTCTTGAGGAGGGCAGAATTCCACACGTTGCCCTCAAGTTCTCTTCCTACAAAGCCTAAGGAGATGGAAACAGAAAATAAGTGGCTTGTTGCTTCCTCTCAGTGTCTGTGGGACTGTGGCTCCAGCAGCACTGATGCACAAGGAAAGCATTTTCATGAGCTGTTAAAACAGCAGAAGCTTGTTTTCCTTTGGCTGCAGCATCCTTCTGCCTCCCACGCAGGAAGTGTTCATGCAATATTCCACACAGGCAGAATATGTCCCGTTCCTAGAAGTCTAAATACAAGAAACTGTAGCCCATTTAAAAACCAGGCTGCTCTTGGATTAGAAAAGTGAGAGGTAATCTGCTTCCATGGGCTACAGTTCCCAAATTGTGCTCCTTGTCCCTAGAGTTGATGATCTTTGGCCGAACACATCCTTGCTGCGCGTGTCTCACCTGTAACCCGAGGATGATGGCCAAGGGTGGCAGACTAGGTGTTACTGTTGTGTCATAGACAACCTCCTCCACATAATAAAGATGTCTCTGAAGGAGGAAATTAATTATTCCTGGATTCTAAGTGCACCTAGGTAAACTTTACTATGAAAGAAACAGCCAATATTACACAATTTCTGCTCTTTTGCACCAAAGCAAATGAGTCAAGCGGTTTCAGGAACTGGCCACATCACTGAGATGGAGAGGGTATATTGCATATTCACAAGAGCTAAAGATTGTTTTATTTACACTTCCATTGCCAGGGGCTGTGGAATGGAACATAATTCTATTTGCCAGACAGTCTTCCTGGTGCAATAAGTTAGAGGAATTCTCAATTAATACATGGAGCTTATTTATGAAAGACAAGAGGTTAAGTTAGACTGCAGTGCCCAATGAACCATCTGGTGAACATTAGGTTTGTCAATAAATCACAAAAGCACCAGTTCATCAAGAAAATTCCATTTCAAACCACTGACAGGAAAAGAAAAAAAATATGGGAAAGAACCCCTCACAAAATTGGTATTTTGATATTTTATAAAACCAGGAGCATTGAATAACTTTATTTTCAATTATTTTATTTGTTCACTCCTGATGAGCACATGGCTTCACATCCTGGATGCTCAGCCCTTTGTCTTGAGCATCATGAAATAACTCAATGCATCACCAGAGGAGAAGCTGCTCTCTGCTCTCAGTCTTTCTCCTCACCATGGGTGATAACGTAGCAGAGGTTCTTGTAGTCAAGGTTTCCAGAGACATCTGGAGGGAAAGCAGCAAACATCTGGTTGATCTGCCAAGCAAACAGAGTTAAGTGTCACAGACCGTGGGACAGCAACAGGGACAGCTTTTGACTTTCCACCCAGCTCAGCTCCCTGGTGCCCTGGTCCTTTCACCACCATGGAAAGGTTTTCCTTGGGCTCCATAGAATTGAAACCAGAGTTGGAACATGTCTGGTTAATAAAGTCCTGCTAGAATCCCTCAAGTCCCCTGTTGAAAAGAGCTCTCCCTGAAACTCAGGGAAGCTCTGGTTGATAAATGTACAGTCCAGTCTCTGTCCTAACTGGAACAGACTGCCCAATCTGTTCTGCCCACAGACCAACTCCACTCCATCTCCTCTTATAAAAATAAAGTCCCCCTCAATTCCCCCCAGCCAGCAGAATCCATGCTCAGTCTCACACAAACCACCAAGTCAGTACCTCATTTCAGATTTCAAACCAAATAACTCACAGAAATGGAAACCAGAACACAGTCCCCACCCAAATCCCCTTGGATTCCAGTAAATCTATTGCCCAGCTGCCCATGGGGAGGAACAGCATGAGATAGGTCACACTTGCACTTGGATGGGAGTCCAAAGAATCTATTTGACTTTGATTTAGCCATGGAGTTCTTCAGAAGAGATGTTTTGAATTGTTTCTAATTGCCAGAGCTGGCATCAACCTCCTCTCAGTCTGGATTTCAGCTAAATTCATGCATTTAAAGAGGGGCAAGGACTTAGTGCTGAACAGGAGCTGGAGCTGGATTCTTGTTTTGAATAAAGTTCCTTACCTCTTCTTGACTGAACCGGTCTGCTTGTGTCATAAGCATTTCTTTGATGCTGTTCAAATAAAACGAAATAACCTGATTAAAGGGTGATAATGGCACATGACAATTCAGATGGCAAGATCCCTCCTGAAGTTGCATGAAAGAAAATCTGTGTGACTGCATAAATTAGAGCTGTTAATCCTTACATGATATTGTAAGAGATTTTCCGTGGGCACCCATCAGTGTCAATGCCTCGCTCTGCCAACTTATTTCTCTTTTGTGACATTTTATAGAGGTTTAAAATTGTTTAAGGTTATTACTGTAACTGAAATACAGCAATTTTGTGTGCTTATCTTAACCTAAAATGGTAGGTTTCCTCACTAGCTGCTTAAAGTTTGGATCACTTAACAAAACCAAAAGAGAGAATATTTTCTGTAAAATCTGAGGATGAAAGGAACAGAGCATGAAATGAGAAGGAGGACTTGAAAGAGAGCTCCAGCCGCTATTCCAAATCATCACCCCGGAATCCTTTATTTGCATGCAGCCATTCCCAGAGGAGGCTGTGGAGCTGCAGGAGCCCTGCTGTATTTCACGGTGCACTGTCTTGATCTGGAGCCACAGCACTGTACCACGGAGCTTATCCCACACACAATCTGCATCCCCTGCAATTACATCAAAGGGAATGTTTTGGGGGCAGACTCTCAGCTGATTTACCCTCTGTTTTAAACCCATTGTGGGAAGGCAGTTGAGCATGTAATTTTTTTTTTTTCTTACCTAAGTTTAGAGGTGAATAGAAAAGCCAGGAAGAATTATTTCTGTTTCTAGTCTAACCTCTGTAGATAAAATGTCTTTATACCTCCCCCAGTTACTCGTGTGCTGAGGGGAGCACATGCACCATGTGTTGGGACATCCACCAGGGTAAACTCACTTATATTCACATAAACATCGCTTCAATCACACCAATAATTTCCCCTTCCTGTAGAAGAATTCCTCTATTAATCTCACAGTTTTCATTCACGCTAAAGATTTGTCTCCTTTTGTCACTACCAAATGTATTTGTAGATTATGAGGCACAGTTCTGGAGCAGTAAAACAAACTGTAAAGCTGTGATAACAGGTGAGGAGTCTGTTTTACAAAACCAAAAGCTGAGGCAAACACAGAAATCTGGTTTGGTCTGTAGATTTGAAAAAAGGCTGCTTTTTTGAAGAATTTGTTCTGGGAGACTGAGAGCAGCAGCTCTTCTGGAAGAAGACCTTTCTGCTTTTTAAAGGGAATATTTCAAACTATTGATAATAGAAATCATGCCTGAACAGGAACACTTCCAGGGTAGCAAAAGTCACCTCCTGTGGGTGCAGATGTTCAGGCAAAACAGTAAATCTTCCCTTTCTGCTCCCATTCACTGCCCATGAGAAAAGTCCCCCAGACAGAAGTGCAGTTTGGGTGGCAGTTTGGGTGATTTTTTTTCCAGGAAAAGGCTACACATCCCAGTTTGTGGCAGGGGATACACTTGTATCTACACTTCAGCAGCTCTTGTTGATATCAAGTGCACATTTGGAAGCCCAGAAAGGGAAAATTGAAATCAGAGGTTTCTGGGCAATGAATAAGGATCTTACCCACAAGGACAAGTGTGAAAATATCTGTGCAAGCTTTGGGAAATACTCTGAAGTCACAGACAGAGCTTAAGCTGTTAGATATATTTTTCCTGTGTTACTTCACCATTCTCTGTAATTAGCTAAGTTTCTTCATCTCCTTGCCTGAAGTTCCTGGTTCTGTTCTTCTGGCCAATTGGTATGTGACTGCATTTTTGAAGGCCAATTCTCAAATGATCAGTGGGTGCAAGAGAAGAGAGATCATTCCCCTCAACATAAATTGATTATTGGATATATATGCCCTGGACAAACAGCATTAGCAAATGTAAATAGGAAGTGTGATCCAGGAAGGAGCTTGGTGAATAGAAGGAAGTACTCACAGCAATTTTGTCAGAAGTCACAAATAAACTTCATCACAAATAAGGCCTGAATTAAAAAGAGATCTGGGCACTGTGTGTCTTCTATTCACATGCTTAAAGTATTTAGGGGAAAAGAAAAGATCAAATATCTAATTATAATCTTCTGATGCACAGCCCAGTAGGCTCTGGCACGCTCATGAGGAAGAAGGACTGACTAAAGGATCTATGCACATTTTCCATTATTTATTTTATAGGGAAACAAACACTCACCATTTCCAAAGCCAGAAATCATGCACTATTTTCTTTTTGTATCTTGTTTTCTTTAGAAAGCTTATTTTCCTCTCAAAAAATACCCCAAAACCCAAACCAAACCCCAAGTCTTCTAGGCCAAAAACAAACAACAAAGCAAACAACAACAACCCCCCAAAAAACCCATTTGCCTTGACTTAGGAATCTAAATGTTATCCCTTGTCCAGGCTCACATCAATTCCTTCTACAGCTACAAAGGCCTTGTTGCATTCTGATATTATAAAAGCCTTTTTAAAAATTATCTGTGAAATCTCTGGGACATTTTTGCTTTTCCTTTGGGTTTCCCCTTTCTACAGTGCTGTTTTGGGGGAAAACAGGTGAGTGGGAAGGAGCAGAGCTTTACAGCTACGAGGAGAATCATCTCTAGCTCAGCCAAACACCTCCAAAGTCCAGCATGCCTGGGACCTCTTCCATCCCCCTGGGTCCATTTGCATCTGGCCCAAATCTGAAAAGTTTAATTGGCCTCAGCATTAGGCACAGTTGGTGTTGGCCTGACTCACCCTGCCCCACGAGTGGCATCTGGGACTGAATCATCCAACCTTTCCAAACACTGCCACACTTCACATCAGCTGAGAATGGCACCGAGAGCATTTTCTCTTTTGGACATCGTGCTCTGGGAAGGGTTTTATGTGTGGTATAATGATGCAGACAAACAAAGTCTGTCACTGAATTTGGAAGTAAGTTATAAACTCCTGGAGCTTCTGGAAAGGTTAGAAGGCTCCATCCCAGCTACCATCACATGGACTAAGTGAGTCATTTCCAGACTAGAGGTGAAAACACGCAGAGGGAAGAGACATAAAAATCCCCAGAAGGATGTTAACTCCATGAACATAAAATAGAAGTTCTGATTAAAAGGTCAACATGGCTGGTTTTGGAGAGAAACATTCCAGGGTTTTTTAATACGGAGAAATATTATTTATTAGCATTAACTGTCACATTGAAATGGCTGCATGAGCCAACAGAAAAATTATTTCAAAACTTCAAATGTCTACATTTTGGAAGCATATGAATAGAAGTTAAACCTCAAAGACATCCACGGAATTGATTTAATGGTTTGTTCTGTAATGATCAACATTACCCTCGGGTCTAATAAGTAAACATTATGCCCTGTTGTGGTGATGAACTAAAACAATTGTCTAATGTTAGCAGTGCAGTGGGGGTGGGGACAAGGTTGACCTTTTCCATCAAGAAAAAAATAAAATATTTCTCTCTCATCTTCATTTTGGAGTGTGATACTGCATTCCTAATTTGCCCCAAACTCCAACTGGCTTCCAGCATCCAAGGAATGTAGAGCTGGACACAGGGTGGCAAGCTGCAGATTTTGTATGCAGGATGTTGTTACAGATAGTGGTGGGAAATATAACATTTCATGGGTTCTGGAGTATCAGAAGTTCATATTTCATGGCTGTGATTTCACTACTGTGTGATCTGCCCTATTTGGCAACAGGCTACATTGATTCTGTTGTTTGACACACTTCTGATATGATCCCCTGACTCTTCTTCCCAAGCTGTTTGGGTGATGTTAAATTCAAAACCATCAGGACAACGCTTAACCCTCTGTTCTTTCTGATTGATTGCTACATCCACTTGTGTTTTAATTAATTTGGAAGTTCTTACTCAAAGGACTGTCTCCCTTATTTTGTGTATTGCAAAAGTTCTCAGACCCACTGGGGTACTGCCATAGAAAACCACACTGGTAAAGGAAAGAAATATTGTACATGAATTTTACATTTTCAACTAACATTCATCAATAATTGCAGATAATGCCATGAAAATCTCCACGGGGTTCTGGTCAGAGGCTATCACAACATAAGCAGAAATAATTGATGCAAATACAATTTTGTAACTCATGGTTCCCAGATAGATTTCCTATACGTATCATGCTTTGTAAAATCTACCTGAAATGGCTGCTGCAGTAGAAGTACAGACCCCAAATTCACCATGAAATTTCAGCATAGGAACAAATTTAAACATATGCACAAATCTAGGAACAAAACACTTCTCTGAAGCAACAGGTCCAACCTCCTCATCCCCTGCCCTGATTTGATATCATTTATCTCACTCACCTGAAAATCCTGCTTGCACCATTCTGGCAGTGCAAGGAGGGTTTGCATTTGTTCAAATACCTCTTAAAGTTCTTTTACATTGCTTTGTTGGTACAACAGGATATGAATACAAATTAGGTTCTGCCTCCTTATTTAAAAATAGCCATATTGACAATAATTGCCAGATTATTAATAGTATTATTTGGTTTGGCTCTCACCGTTTCTAGTGGAATTTTACAGCAAATTATTTCTAGAAGCAGAAGGCTCAGATGATAAACACATAAAAAGGAAAATGTCCTGCACTAAAACCATGTCTCAGAGTTAATTAAATTGATCACTTTTTTAAAGAGGGGAGTAGCTTTGCCATTTTAGTCTAGCACTGAGAGTTAGGCACGAGACATTCATTTTAATTTTACATGTGGAGTTAATTTACAAAGAGTCATGTGTCAATTTATATCCAGACCTTCAAAAAGAGGCTATCTAATGGCCTACATGTGATTATGTTTCTGTTGGCTCTTGCAATGTCTGAAGACAATAACATCTCTTTTTGGTATACAAATACATCCATACAGCAGTCCAGACTTTTAACTCTGGCTTACAAAGCTAAATGTTTATCTGCCTCTTAAAATACTGTGAAAAATACAGCTTTTAAGCAGTTCTTTAAAAGTGTGCAATTATTATTATTGTTGTTATTCTTCTAAAGGATTTGAAATAAACTTACTAGTCTGCCTTTATGCGGCCTTTTCCTTCTGGGTCGAAAATCTTAAAAGCATTCAGAATGGTTTCTTCTGGGTCCGTGCCTAAAATTAATGAAATATAATTTAGAAGCCTGGATGTATTTCTCTGGCTGCAGAATACTTGCTAAGTAATTACATTCGCCTGAAAACAGTGCAAAATGGAGAATTCTGCAGTTGTGGGTTGGGAGACAAAGGTTCCCTAAGTCGGCGGCATTTGTCATGTCAGATAAACAATAGAGGTGAATAGTTCAATGCTCAGAAGCTTAAAAATAATAACTCATATCTATTCTATGTCTGCAGGAGAGAAAACTTCCAGGAACTGGTCTCCAATATCAGTACCCAGAGGATTAGTGGCTTTCAGAAATGAAAATATAACAAACTGTTTCCCTCACTGGCTTCCTTTAATCTTGCACTGTATGTCCCTTGTAAAAACATTTTTTGATGTTACTTGTTCTTGGCCATATAGAGAAGAGGTTATTTCCCTCCCTAAAGGAAATGGAGCTCATCATAAAATCCCAATGCCATTGGAATGCAATGGAAACAGGATGATCAATGTGAGATGGGCATCTGCACTTACATCCCATTGTGCCTATCCCTTTAAGTGTCTCTTCATTAAGTGTTACTTACAGAAACAGAATGGTTTAAAGAACTAGACTTTGGCTACAAGATTTTACTTCTGCTCTTAGCTGGGCCACAGATTTTTGGTATGACTTTAATAGCCCTGTCCCTCTGTTCCCAGCAGTAAAATGATTGTAATGGTCTTCTTTTTCTTCCTTCCATTATCTAGTCCATCCCCTTAGACTGGAAAACATTTGTGTTGGGGACTCATTTTCACAGTGCCTTAATCTTGGCTGGGGCTTCTAACTATTCTGTAATTCTGCAGATTCTGAGTACACTCATTTTCAACCCACACCAAAGGATACACAGTGTACTCTGTTTCTGACTATTCCCAAATATTTCAAAATACTACCATAGTATCCATAATACAAAACTTTGTAACTGTAGGAAACCAAATTTACAAGCAGATGAACTGATTCCATGGACAAAATGAAGCTATTTGGTATGCTGAAAGAGTGATTAAAAAAGGATACAACACAAAGGGTTGCAGATTCAAAGTTTGTTTCAAAGTTTGGCAGAGGTAGAACCAGAACAGAACCCGGCCAAGGTTCCCTGCTCTACAGGCTCTCCTGATGCCTTCACAGTTTGCTTTGTTTGAAAAATTTCACAAGGATTAGCAGGATCCTAGAGGATATAATAGTGAACAAACCTGGGGCTATATGGCCTCCTCCTTGCTACACAATGGCCATGTATATTATTTTTGCCAGGCTGTGGGCAGTGTATTCAAACTGCAATGAATTTGTGATCAATACAAAGAGCATTGGTGTTTAATGAGTGTTTTGATTGTCCCATGAAGAGAAACATCCCCCAGCTCCAGGGAGAGGGCTGCATTTTAAGTAGTCAACGCTGTGGGGGGGATTTTTTTTCCTTACTGTGTTTTACATTTTCTACTCTGTCATATCCTTGGACTTTGGCTTTGAAGAGAAGCAATGCAGCAGGCATTCTTTATTGATTAGCTGGTAAATAAAGTGGTTTCTTTGATGTGCGGCATCTCTGTTTTCTGTACAAATTGTATTATTCTGACTCCCTGTAGAAGCAGCTCCATGTGGTTGGCATTAACATAAACCGAGTTTTGTTAGCTGTTCATCTGGCATCATAATCTCAACATACAAAGCTAAAGCTCATCCTGAAAATCCCAGCTTCCCCTTTATGACAGAAATCAATTATAGCACAACAAATTTTACTTAGAAAGCACCTTTCACCAAATTCTCTGAGTGGTACTTAGCTAATAAAGAGTGTTGCAAAATTGCCATATCCACTTCCTCTAGCCCTTTCTCCCTTTCTAATTGCACTACAAAGGCTCTTCATCCCAATTAGTTTTGATTGGGAATGTGCAGTCTTTTGGCTCTGCTTCCTTTGCATGACAAACCCAACCAGAAGGGCATGACAAGCACAGCTGTGATTTTCCCTTCACCAAATGGAAATTAAAAAAACCCTCCTCCTTTGCTAGTAGCCAACAGGAAACCTGTAGACAAGAGGGTTCTGCTTTGCCATTCACCTTCCTGTGCTGGCTCTGCTTTTAGGCCACAGGATTGGCAGGGCCAGAGGCTTTGCCAGCTCCAACAACCACATGGGGCAAGGGGGAAGAGGGGAGAGGAGGAAGAGGGGAGAGGAGGAAGAGCTCATTTCCATGCTCACAAATGGAATGGGCAGCAGGGCACCCCACAACAAACATTCACGTATCCCAGGAGGAAGAATATGGAGGAGGGTGCTCCCTACTCTGCCAGAAGACACCTGGAATGTCCTGGTGGAGGTACCACAGACAGGCTGATGTCTGGGGAATAAAATCCCCTCCTCAGTCAGCCTTCTCCATCACCTCTCATGCTTCCTAAACTTCCTGTCCTCTTCAGCAAGAGGGTCTTTCTTCCAGAACCAACTACATGAACTCTTTCTTTTTGACCTCTCTGTTATCTATTCCAAGCAAAGAAAAACTTTCATTGGAATTGTGTTCAGCAATATAAAGCCAGAGTCCAGCAACAAAAAAATAAATGTTTCTAAGAGGATAGGACAGATTTTTCCATTTTTCTATTCATTAGTTATTTTAACAAACTTCTGGAATGTGCTTGGCTAAGGCCAGCCCTGCTTTGGATGCTTTCACCTTCCTCTTATGCCTGTAGGAAGATGATTGGAGTTCTATCTTGGCCTCACACTCCCTCTCTTGCAGTTTCCAGCCATTAACTGGAGAAGAGACATGACTAAATTACCAGCTCACACAGCAAATCTACTACCCACATTTCCTGAACTTCCCATAGTATTCCCTATATATTCTGTGGCAATGGGTAAAATCCCTCTCCCTTATTATTGTAAATCCACTGAAATTTAATTATTTCAATTTATCCACTCCATTAATGGTTATTCAGTGAAATCTTCACCTAATGGCAAAATCACTATTGACCTTAAGTGGCACTGAGGCTGGGCCACTGAGCTACAATGAGTACAGAAAATGAGGGAAGCCCATGTTTGCTTAATGTGACAAAGGAGTGCAAAAAGGGTGGGTGTTTTAGAAATACTTAAAACCAGCTAACACTGGGAGTGCTGTGACTAGAGCATGAGCATGAGTTCAGCCCAGGAGCCTTCTGATGGTGAATAACTCCCCTGCACTGTGCTCCAGGCTGCTGAGGTTTCATCACTTTCTGGATCCCAACTCACCACTTTCATGTTAGCTTGTGTAAGCTAAATCACACCTTTGAATTGTCCTCTGCATCGTCCCTTAGCCTTTCATTCTTCCCCTCTGTCTGCAAAACTGGAGATTCCTCCTTGCCTCTAAGCATTGTTCTGTGGAGACATTATTATAATTTGCAAGGTGCTGAGATATTTCAGTGCCGAGGATCTTTGACAGATACCTCTCCAATCCCCCAGAGGTACTTACCTTTCAGCTTTTCCCCAAACATGGTGAGGAAGACAGTGAAGTTAATAGGACCTGGCGCCTCCTTCACCATGTCTTCAAGCTCTTCATTCTTGACATTCAGACGACCTGCAGCAGAGATCATTTTTCATAATAAATCACAAATTGTGTTTCAAAAAACGATCCCCATTCATCTCCTCCCACTGGGGAGCTCAGGGCTCTGTGCAACTTTGCTAATAACATGGTAGAACACAACTCCCAAATACCCCGGTGAAAAAGAA
This sequence comes from Cettia cetti, assembly GCA_013401135.1. Lineage (NCBI taxonomy): Eukaryota > Metazoa > Chordata > Aves > Passeriformes > Sylviidae > Cettia > Cettia cetti. The sequence continues at coordinate 91,564 of VZUI01080544.1, read as the reverse complement.
ATTGGCAGAGCTAACTCTGAGATCAAAGGGTGACTGAAGGGGCAAGAAGGATAAATAACACAGACATGGCCAGCACTGGATGAGAGAAAGGGCACTTCCAAATAAACTGCTTTTTGGGTTGGGGCTTTTTTTTTTTTTTTTTTTACCTCAGGTGAAATACGGGCCCCACTGATATTAATATAGCAGAGATCAAAGTGACTGAAGTGAATCCAAGGTCTCAGTCTTTGCCCTCCTGTATATTGAGCCAGCTCTCTGAGTAGAGGGCAGATGGACGAGCTGAGTAGTGGCATCCCTTCCCCATCCTTGTGCAGCCCTATTGATGAGAATTTAGACCCTGGCAACCCTCCTCAAATTGAGTGGTAATTTGCTGTGAATGTACTTTATAGGCATTGAAAGGCTTCACTGAACAGGAAAGATAGCAGAACTTGGCCTTAAGAAATAAATATTTCAGGGTAACAGTAGCTACAGGCCAAAGTTTGCAAACCTCATTGTCACAATAAAGAGTTCAGGAGCTTCTGCTCCTTGCACTGACTCTGCTGGCGTCTGATTCCACCCCAGGGAGTACTAAAGATTCTTATCAAGCTCTTTTTAATAAGCTCCAGATGGCAAAAGCCCAAATGCCTACATCACTGTTCAAGCCTCAAATGCTGCAACAAGAATACAACTCCAGGTTTGCGATCAGGAGCCCTTGAATTTTTTCCTTCCTTGGGAAGATTTGCTCTAATCTGCCTGATATTATCAAGATTGTGATAACCATGGAATGACAACACCTAATCTCATGACATGCACATTTCACCCCACACAACTCACAGCAGAACAGAACTTCACATGAAGCCCTCCTAAGTTTGTGTGGGCAGAGGGGCAGCTAGTCCATGACTGCAGTGCTAATCAGTGGATATTCCATGGCTCCCAGATGAAAAAGGTGCAGCCTAGGAAGCCTGGATTCAGAGGCAAATTAGAAATGCCTGGCATGGACCCCTGCTTGGGCAGGCCTCTTCTGAAATTGTTGCAGGGGAGGGGTCAGACCTTCATTCCATTCCACTCCCTGCTCAGGAGATTTTCCAGCTGGAGCCCTGTAGTGAGATCCCACCTACCACAGGGAGGAAGGTCAAACTGAACAGGTTTCCTTTTGCCCCCTGTGTAATCTCATTTCTTCCTCCACTGTTGTTCTAATACCAACCTTTCTTCTGTGCTTGAAATTGAGGCAGCATATCTCTTAAGCATTGAATTATTAGTTTACCTAGTGCAGCAAATGTGTCTCTCAAGTCTGCTTTGTCAATAAAGCCATCCCTGTTCTGATCCATGATGGTAAAAGCCTGTGGGAAGGAAAAGGAAGAGGTATTGCCATTGCCATTGCACAGGACAGTGCTCCAATCACACACATCAGTCCATGGGAGGATGATATGCTGTAAAAAGGAATATTTAACTTCCTTTGATTCCTCTACACCATTGCACTTTCCTCACTTTCAACACATTACTGTATCTTGGCAAGGGGCTTAATTAAACCCAGCCAAACTTCTTCTTACTAAATTAATGCTCAGTGCAGCGTGCATTGGGCTGAAGCCAATGCTGGCAGCTCCAGCCATTCAGCCCTTAACCCATAAAAGTTTGAGTTAGGGAGGCTTTAGCCAGGGCAGATTTAGCCAGAGGTGGCTCTGTGTTTATACCTTCCCCATACCCCATCCTTTGAATGAGGCTGAAATGTTTCTGTAAAACATTTCTGTAAAACATTTCATTTCTGTGGATATCTCTCTGCTATCAACCTGAAGTCAATTCCTCCTGGGCCTTAGAATGATCCATCACGCAGAGATAGCTGAACTTTCAGAAGTACAGAGAAATGTGGCTTCCATAAGATTATTTATTCAAAGCTTTTTCCCCTTTCCAATACACTGCATCTTTGAGAGTGAGCTTTGTGCTCTGGCTGACACTGATGTGCTGACCTTAAATACTCTTGTCAGGCAAAATTTAACTTTCAATAGAAAAAACAAGTTGTTTGGGGTTTTTTTGGTTTTTTTTTTCAGCCAACATAGACTTCATGTGCTCTAACCATTTTTTACCAAGCCAGCTAACTGCTCATCTCTCTGTTTACCCATTTGTGTGTCCATATCTTGGCTGCCATCACACTTATAAAGTTTCATTGATTTGGAAAGATTTCAATGACCCTGGTCATGCTGTGGGGAATATTAGGTGATCCTGGCATGACTCTGAAGCTGGTCATCTGTCTGACAGGCACATCAGTATGGGAGAGCATCTTTGCAATGGCCAGGAATTATTTTTTCTTCAGTGTTCCCCTGAGACTGAAGTAACTTGCAGAGTTTTAAAATCCTGGTGCACTTCTTCCCATAAACAAGTTATCTCCACATATCTTCAGGTATTTTCTCCTCCAGTTTCTTGCAAAGCCCCACTGCTCACAGCCCAGTTTGTCCATGAGGCTCCTTTCAGCATTATGTTCATAATCTTACATTTACCTTCCAAACCATCCCCTTACAAAAAATTAAGCCCAACTCTTTTGAGATGTTTTGCCCTTGCTCTAAATGGTGATTTCTCACAATTTGGAAGCAGAAGAGAAAGAAAATATGAAGGGCAAAGCCAAACCTAGGCAGCTCACAGGAGACAGGAAGAGCATCAGGCACTGTAATGGATGAATTTTAAATAACATAACAGCAATGCTGAAACATTTGCTGATGAGCTGGTTGAAATCTCTAGATAAAAATGTTCTAATCCAAACCAGCTTTTCAGAAATATGTGTCCCAAATATGCAGTTCTTAGACACAACATGGTTTTGGGTTTCACTCCACCACTCCACTGCCTCATGCTTTTGCCATTATTCTGCCACCATCCCCCTAGAAATGTTCATGGTATTATCATATTTAGAGAAGATCAAATAATGGCATTCTTTCCAGTTCTTTTTGTTGGTCCATCTTCAAACAGTATTTCATGGAGAAAATAAATTGGAGGTTCCTAGGATATGGAGAGGTGGGAGAAGAGAGTCAGACATGTTCCCATTGACTGTGGGGAAATGATTAGCGGTTCCAATTAATTTAGCTGGGTCATATTCCCAGGCCTTGCCTTGGGCTTTAGTCTCGTCCATCTCTGAGCTTTCCTGGTGGGAATCCTCAAGAAAAGTAAACTTGAAAGCCACGTGAAAGCATAAAAAGAAACAGCAGATATTTATCACACTGGAAATTGCTTTGGAGATGAGAGTTAGAAAAAAATGGGGAAAAAATCAGTAATTTAAAAGGACAAACCAGTGCAGAATGTGATGGTCTCATGGACACTCTAGATTGTCCACACAGAAAAAGAGCACAAACTCATCAAACAAATTATCTGTCTTTCATATGCTCCAGCTTTTAGGCCATCCCATCAATTTTACCTCTTCACAGGTAACTGGGCAAAGAACCTACAGTGCATGGAACAGCAAATCCCTGGGGAGCTGAAGGATGCTTAGTTCATCTCCTCATGTTGTTTTATTGGCATTTGTGGAGGAAGTCTGCTGAGGGCTTCTTGGCATTTTCATTTCTACTTTGTGGGCAGCCTTAGAAGGGCACAGACGAATATTTTCTGTTGCTTTTGTGGAACAGAGCAGGAATGAAAGCCCTGGCTCAGCCTGGCATCTCTATTCAGGACAATACTTGAGCAAGTAAGACTATTCTTATTTGAAATACCACTTAACTTTAAACATGTGCTCAAGTGTTTTCCTGAATCAGGGCTGAAGTGGATGAGAGGATGCTTTTCCTTTATTTTGGGGTGGGGGCTTGGGTGCTTTTCATATAATTCTAGAGCTTGAAATGTGGAGTGAGTAAGGGAAGTAAGGAAAGAAAGAATGAAAGAATGAAAGAACAAACAAACACACAAGGAAAATGATCTACCAGCCAAAACCACAGGGATGATTCAGAAAACAACTGTGTGTTCTATTAAAGCAGATGGAGAATTGAATAAGGATTACAAACAAAACCTATGTTATTCATTAGCAATAACAGGAGAATATAGAGAACAGCAGAGCAGTGACCAACCTCTTTGAACTCCTGAATCTGGGTTTGTTCAAACATAGAGAAAACATTGGAACCGCCTTCTATCTTCTTCTTTGCCTTTTTGGGAGCCTGCAATACAAATAAGATCAGATGCATATTCCTTTGTCTGTTAAGCACCCATGAAAACAAATTACATCTTCAACAGGAGGTAAAAACTACACAGTCAAGTAATAGAAGAGGATTGTTCTTTGTTATTACAAGGTTTTAAAATCCAGCCTTATAGACAGATAGATTTAGATATATGTATGGGATTGAATATAGATACGTATTTATACAAGGGATAAAAATTGCTGCCTTATTAACAGATTGATGCCTTTTGCCACTCCCTGCTGTTCCCTGGGACCTGACAGCTCAGAAAAACCAGGAGAGTTTGTCATTGTGTTGCCTTCAAAAAGGTGAGGGACCCGAAGTGTGACTCAGCGTCCTGCCTGGTGCACTGCTGGTTCTCCCAAGCAGCTGCCTGCTCCTTGGGCAGGGTCACCTCCACCTCAGAGGATCCCAGACCATTTCACAAAGGGATCACTCCCCTTCCACACTGGCTCTGCAGAGCTCTGGGGTGATATCCCTTGGTGTGGAGTGGTGTCACTTTGGAGATATGAGCTATTCTCAAGAATTCCAGAATTCAGGTTAGTGCCTACAAGGGCTCCTTCTTCCCAGTTCCCATGCTGGGACTGCCAGCCAGACTCCAAACAAGGCCCTGCATGAAGACTCAGCTCAGGAATTACAAAGGGAAGTTATATCATTTCCTACTGACACAGAAATGCTTAAAAATCTGCTTGGTCTGGACCAGCACTGACAGCACAGGTTAACCCTACCCAAGCAGGAACACCTTCTACTCTTGGAGTCTCTATTCCTGCACCAACCTATGGCACTGCAGTGCAGTACCTTACCAGACCATGTTATTTTAATATTCAAGACAGTAATCTTAAATGAAAGGGCAGGACTGCTTTTATCACCATTCTTGAGTCTGGAGTCTGAGACAGAGCAAGATTGGGGAATGATATCTAAGAATCTAATGCTCACTAAAAATCAGTCAGAACTAGGCTTCATTAAATATCTTTGAATAAGGGCCCAACCAGCTTGCCTAAGACAATACAGTTCTTGTTCTGCAGTAAAGAATAAAATCTGTGATTCCAAAGGATTACAGAAGTGTTTTAACCACAGTGTTATCCTTACTTGGGGCAGGATAATGAGCTGCATTGCCTTTTGAATTCCCTTCCAGACAGATTACTTTTTTCTTTATAATTTTTACTTTTAAACTTCATTATCATAGTCCCACCTGGTTCTCATGTCACAGAAAATTAGTCTTACTTAGTTTGGGCTATTCTGCATGAAACAGAAGGCAACTTCTACTGTCTCCTTTCATCAAAATAAAAAAAGCCTGTGAAAGTTCAAATTCAATACTGATTTCAAATATCCTGAGGAGCAGAGCAGCTCAAGGAAATATTCCCACTTGACTCTGTTTGAAGCATACATTGTCTGATCAATTTAATTTGCCAGGCAGATTTCTGCACTCAGCCACCCTGGTTTAGATCCCAGGATGTAGAAGGGGGGAGACTTGGGCAATCTTAGAGACTCTCCCACATACCCACATTTCAGACCTGTCAAGCTCCTATCAGCTAATTCAAAGAACTAGAATCTGGAAATAGGAATGGAAATTAAGTGAAAAATATACTTGCAGTGAGGATAAAAACAAGGATAGAATGCCACCAAAGGCATGGAAAAAATAAGTTAATAAGTGGAATGTTTAATGAATGTAGAAATATTGATTTTGGAATAAACAGATTCCCTCCTCCTCCTACACATGAAATAAGTGTTATTTTGAGCAGTAATGGGCAATCTTCCACATAACGTGAGGTGCCTGGAGGAGGCTTTCAACACTTCCAGATCGAATGGAAATATTCAGAACAATCCTACATATTTACATGTGTTTGTCCCCTGAGGTGAAGGGGAGGCAGCTGTTCCCCAGGGGAGAGCCCTGCCAGCTGTGGGGCGCTGGGGGCTCGCACGGGGCAGAGGGGCTGGCTCTGCTGGGCTCCTGCAGCTGCTCCTTCTGGACACAAAACAGGCTCTGCCCTCCTCGTGGCCAAGCACAGCATCCATGCTCAGCCTGATAAATATTCCCTGTGCTAGAAAGCCATCTGCATTTTTTCAGCTATCACCACAACCACGGACAGTGGGGTCCAGCCCTTCCAAATGCCAAACACAGGCAATTCCTCCATTATTCCTCAGTTTATTGGGTTCTCTGGGCTGTAAGGCTTCAAGCAAAGGCTATAGCTGTAAGGAAGGATCAGATAAATGCAAAAGCTGCAGCTCAATATCTATTAGAAACAGACCAGCAAGACAAAAACCACCCCAAAAGCTTCTGTTCATTAGTGAAGTCCTTTTCAAGGCAAAGAAGATTGAAAACTGATTATAGAGGGAACAATTACTGTAGTATTGTAGAATTATAGAATGTTTTGGATTGGGAGGGACCTTAAAAATAATTTACTTCCAGCCTAGAAGTACTAGAAGAATTCATCCCAACATATTTGTTCACTGTTACTCTCTGGTTTGTTGTCTCCAGGGATGACAGAAGAGATCAGTGCCCATGATGCTCAATCAATTTTTAGTTTTTCTGCTGGAGGTCTGGATATGGATTCTATTTATGACCTGCTCATAAATAGGAGGCGGCTGAGACCACCAATGCATTTCACAGGGGCCCATGAACATCTGCCAGCTGGGGTTGGTTTCCATCACCAGGTTCAGGCTACGTCTTGTAGCATCCAACAAACAGCATCTTGGATTACCAGTTCCCAGTACTGGGAATGCAGGTTACCCGCCCCCAAAAGCCAGGAAATTCATAATCACAGAATGAACTGCACCCCAATTTTGCACAAGCTGTGTGCAGGGAGGTGCTGTGAGGAGGAAGGTTGAGAGAGAAGTAGGTGGACCAGGAACAGGACAGAGTTCACTGTCTTTCTGGTGGATAATTTGAATTAAAAGGCAGCTCTAAGAGAACAGAAATAGGTCTGTGTTACAGAAAAAAAAAAAAAAAGAAAAAAATAGTTCTGTGCTGCTGTCTGACAATTCCAAACACTCCAGAATTTTTTAATGAACACAACCAGGATTCTGACTCCAGAGTCTCTCTTTGAAAGAATGGCATATTAAAAGGAACGTCACAGAACTGAGCAAACGTGGCTTCTAAGATGTCAAGGATTTAGTAGGTGACCCACAGAGGAGAAAGTGGGTGACTGACACATCACTTCTGCCTGCCTTGATTTCCCCACTCTCAAAACCAAAGTGTGCCAGGCTGCACTTTGCAAAGATAGAGCAGCTCTCATTGCAACATGTGCTGTGAGACTGACATACAAAACGTGCCAGATGAGAAACTGAAGAGCCGAGGGTCCCCTGGGCTCAGATTCCGAGGCCTCAATAGCACAGCAGTGGGAAGAATGTTGCAACAACTGAACAAGCCTATTAATATTCCTGCCTGAGCGTATTAATCATCCCATTGTGAAGAAAACAACACTTCACTTTAGAGGAGAAACCACAGGCTTGTCGCATATCACTCATTTGTCTTACCAGTGTTAGCACTCTTTCAATTAGCCTGGATTTTAAAGGGTCTTTTGTTGTTGTTGTTGTTTTGTTTGGTTGCTTTCGGTTTGGTTTAGAGGCTTTAAATGAAGAAATGGAGCCATACCAAAATCTGGTCTCAAGAAAACTCTGTTGTACCATTTTCTTCGAGCTGAGTTTCCCTCACTGAGGTTCTTTATATTTCTCCTTTCTGGCAGTGTCAGGAAGCCCAAAAGAACCAGGGTGTGCAGGGACACAGGCAGGCAGAGACAATCAGTGTGTGTAGCCTTCAGCTCCCTGGATGTAAGAATAGGGATCCATTTTTTATATGCTGCAAAAGTGTGGGGGGGGGGGGGGGGGGGGATGCTCAAGTGAATCAGAGGGAAATTTTATTTCAGGGTGACCTAGAAGAAAAGGGGGCAGGGAATCAGTTTCTGTCTCTACTTACAAAGGAGGAAAAAGATGAAAATACCTTGTTCTTACTTCAGAACATGAGGCATTATTTGGCCTGATAAATACATGAAGAGGTGATGCTAGAGCAGATCCATGACACTGGATTATTGCAGAGCTTAATAATCTCCACCCCTCAGCGCATTTTGCAGACAACCCAGAAAAAAATGGAAAACCAGGCAAGTTGCTGCAGGGTGAGCAAAGTCCCTCAGTGTCTGCTCAGAGGCACACTTATACCCTTCAGCAAGCAGGAGGAAACCAACTTGGCATTCCCTGCAGCACAGGAACTTCTCCACAGGCAGTCAGGAGAGATGGGCAGCACTGTGCCACAAGCCACAGCTTTGGTTTGGTTCAGTTTGGTTTGGTTTTGGGAGGTCATTTCCTTGTTTAGTCCACCACTCTCTAAGCCCCTCAGAAAATACTCTTAAAAATTAACAAGGACACAGTGTGGTGTTCCTGACAGCAAAGTCCAAAACACAAGCATGTGATATATGTTACAAAATAATTTGTGCAAAAGAAATTTAAAGCAAAAAACTATTGCATTATGTAACCAAAGCAGTTTTGCATTGAGGGAAAGAAAGATTAAAAACATCAAACAGAGATAAGCTGTCTCCAGAGATGTTTTTCCCAAGAGATTTTATCCGTCTAGCAAAACTCAAGGATGTTTACTTCAGAACAGAATTCCGGTAAGGAAAAGGATCAATCACCCAACTTTGAAAACTTCTTGCCAGGGATGTTTTTCTCAGAGCAGAATTCTGGTAAAAGAAATGGATCAATCACCCAACTCCGGAAAACCTTTAGCAGACAACAGCAAGAAAAATAAGAATGTATGGATGTGCTGAAAAAGCAAGAATCAACAGAAAAGCAAGAAGATCCCCACTGAAAAGAAGTATAAAACAGGACTCCACCACAGCAGGGGTGGTGAACCATGGGGATTGGAGCAATAGAGTCTGGATTGGGTTCACCCAGTGCTGATCGCCCAGCTCGGCACTATTGTGCTTGTGGCTTTTTCAAAATTCTACTTTGTCAATTTTAATAAATTGTCTTTTAATTATTAGATTGGCTGGTTCATTTCCCTACTCAGCCACTTTTTGTGTCTTCTGCTAATTTTTCTACCAGAGACAGCCTCAGTGGATAAGCAGGGAGAGAGGACAATCAGCAGTGGACACTGCTAAGAGCCTGATTCTGTTGTCTTGTACCTTTAAGTGTTTACTCAGTCCAGGACAAAGTAAACATAAGATACCACTAGGTTTTTACTGTTTCACATTTTGTACTTCCTTCCTCTGCAACTACATCTACAACTACAGAAAAGACAGGATCATCCATCATTTTGCTCAGACTCTGTCCCCTGCTGTGATCCACTGTATGAGGTTAACTCTCAGTCACCATTACTTTTTCATCCATCACACTCTCTCCTTGTTTTTCATCCACTCTGGGATCTCAATGCTGATGTTTCCTGTCTTTGAATTTTTGTTATCATCAAATACAGCTTCTGAATCAGAAGTTACATCTCTGGCCTGGACAGGGGATTGCTGCAGCATGGGACAGGATATTTGTTGATTTTTGTCTCTGAAGTTTGCTCTGCTGAGATAATTTACACTGCATCTGCATCAAATATCCCAGCTATGGACAAGCCACCTTATTTAGAGCGCTTTAGGTCCTTTCCATGGCAGGTGAGCAGCACAAGGCCAACCCAAGTGCGTGCCTTTGAGGGAACAGTCTACAGGAGTAAGCAACACAAGCTGCTCTAAGGGCACAATTTGCATTTCAAACAGGCAGCAGCCTCAGATCATTCAAATAAACCACGTTATCAGAACTGAGAAACAGAAGATCTTTTTATTACCTGCTCTGCAGTCACAAACAGATCCCTCCCTTCTCATTCTCACTCTATTTTGTGTGTAGTCCCAGCCTGCACACACCCACACAGACACACAGACACACCTTTGATCCCTGCTAGATACAAAAATCTGTTGGGCTGCAGCCTCCCTGCTTCACACTCCCGGACACCAAAGCGTTCTCCTCCTCCCTACAGAAACCCCTTCCCAGGCACAGCCTCCTCCTCCTCCTGCAGACGGGCAGAGGGAAGGTGTTATCTCCCCAAACTCATCCCAGAGCAGCTGATAACCTCCCTGACCTTTCCAACCTCAGATTCCTCCATCTCCAGCACCCCCAATCCAGCTGATGAACCAAAATCCAACAGCTGCTTTTTCCAACCCAGCAAAACTTCTCCTTCATGTGAACGGATGAGCAGTCCCTGTCTACACACACAGGGCTGTCACACACATGGACAGACACACAGACACACACAGGGACACACAGACATGGACACACAGACACACACACAGAAACACACAGGGACACACACAGGGACACACACACACACACACACACGGACACACAGACACACACAGGGACACACACACAGAGACACACACACACACACACACGGACATGCAGACATGAACACACAGACATGAACACACAGACACACATGGACACAGACACACACATGGACACAGACACACACATGGACACACATGTGGACACACAGACACATGGACACACATGTGGACACACAGACACACCACACACACTGACACACACACGGACACACAGGGACACACACATGGACACACAGACACACGGGGACACACGTGTGGACACACGGACACACCACACACACACACACACACGGGCACACACACCCCGGCACACACACCCCGACACACACAGGGCTGTCACACACACAGACACACTCAAACACCAGCAGTGCCAGCAGCAGCCCCATTTCAGCTGGTGGGCTCAGTCAGCGTGGCAGTGCTGTGGGCAGTGCCTGTCTCAGCCCAGGTGGCACATTCCAGCCTGCAGGGCACGTTTGATCAGAATGCAGGCTATTGCTGGGCACGCAGTTCCCCTCAGCATACAGAAATGTGCTACGAGGTGTCACTCGAACTGAACAAACACCGGAGTGTTTGGGGAATAAGAAAGAGGCTTCCCTCTCCTTCCTTGTGCCTCTGCCCTTCCTTCTCCCATCGGCACGGAGCATGCAGGGAGACATCACAGACCCAACTTGTCTGAAATTCCCTGGAATAAACGGAGAGCCGTACAGTTTTCAGAACTCCATTCCACAGCACTTGTGTGGTCTGCTCTTGTTAGAAAAATTATCTCCCTGAACCCTGCCTCTTTCACTGTCATCAGCCCTGGATGTCAGAGCCTAGTAGCACTGGCTGACTTGTAATTATTTTTTACTATGCTGCTTTGTCTGCACTAATCCTTTGAAAGTAGCTTTACTGCACATCTGAAATATTATGATGCTATAAAACCTCTGTAATATTTATAAATCCCTTAAGACATCATAAAGAGAGAAAAAAACCTCCCCACAGAGTTCATCTAGCATAATTACATATACATTTCCCTCTGATTAATAAAAAATGATCACTTCCTTATGTAAAGATATTCTTCAGCTTTCTTTCATTAAGGCTATTTTTTTCTTTCCATTTTAAATCTGTTTTATGTGTCCCTGTATAGTAAGGTACCTCAGAAGAGATTTTCCCAAAACAAAAGGCACAATGAAAAGAACCACCACAGAGCATCGTCAGTTGAGCTGGGAGTGAGGAGACAGACGAGTCTCTCACTATATTTTCACGTCTCCTAACTTAAGCATTTCATCACAGAATGTCCTGGAATATCTTCAAACATCAATGAGTGTTGGTGTGTCATTGAACTAAGTAGGCAGGGAAAAAACTGCTAAGTGAAATCTTGGGAAAAAAAGAAAAGAGGGGAAAAAGAAAAGCTGAGATCCGGCACTTGTCCCCCACTCCACAAAAGGGCTGGCTTAGACTTTACTGAGGCTGATTAAAGGGAAACCTGCAAATGCACACCTGAAGAGGCATAATCAGCACAAGGCACTGGTCCCTTCTGAAACACTGGTGAGGGACATGATTAGTGTGAAATCACTGACACTGGGCTGGCACTGACAGAAACTGGAACCTGTTTTGTGCATGGATTTTAGGAGTGGGACTAGCCATTGAATGTGGTTTTGCCCTGCTCAGAACAGCACGTGGATCACATTCATCACCTGCTTAAATAGGATCAAGTTTGAACTAAGCTTTGAGAAAGCTTTTCATATACAACTCCCTCTCTGGCGTTCTCCACAATCAAATATTCCATAGCCCCAGGGAGCCACTGGGCAGCATTGCTTTTAGACAGCCTGAAAAGAACCTGTAAAAAGGAGCAAAATAAACAAAGACAAAATCGTCTGCTCATTTCTTTTCTAATGTTGTTGTAGTCATTCCTCTGAATTTGCAGGAGACAAGGATCTGCCCAATCTGCCCAACGTTCCTTAGGCAGGAGTTCTTTGCTCCTCAGAATCACATAAGTGAGGTGGCTGGTGAAGTCCCAGTGCTAAAAGCCAACAGTGAGCAGGGCAGAGACAAGATACAGAAATTTCTGCAGTGCTTCCTACTTCTCCCCACAGTCACAAGAGCAACACAGCCACAGTTCCAGAGCAATCCCTTTCCCTCAGTCCCCATCACACCACAGCACACCTCAATTCTTAATTCTCACACCAGCTGTGCCAGGAGTGTGAATGTGGGACAGAGCTGCACAAGCTCTTCCTTTCTGCACATTCATCTACGTTCTCCGCCTTCCTCATTTTTTAAATGCATGCAGAGGAGTCCTTGGGAGTTCCCAGCTCACTCTGTGGGGTATATCTGCATTCTGGATTTGATACTAAGGTGAGATTTCATGGGATGCTGTGTGATCGTTCCTGCTCTGTTTGAATCATTAGAGTCAGAAAGAAATACAGAGATAAACGGACATGGGGGAGGATAAAACCTACCATGGTGCTGCTGCTCCTTCCACCCCTTCTCTGCCAACCAGTCAGCCAGCAAACACAATGCCAATTCTCTCTTTATATAGTGTCACCAAGGAATAAAAATATGCCTGCTCCAAGTTTAGACAATAGATGTAAGGTTGGAAAAGTGCAGTAATTGGATCCCAATACCATTCCAAGCATCTGCTCCATGCATAGCTTTTGCTTTTACAGAAATAATGCAGCAGATAAGTAGAGGAGGCAGTTGGGATACAATTGTACAGCACTCACAGCAAGCTCGAGCTGAAGGGGTTTTCCCATGTATTGCTAAATAATGAACACAGGGCATGCACTGGAAAATTTTAAGTGGGCATGGCATCCTGAAAAAGCAGGAAGGGAAACACACTCCTTGAGAAAATGCTGGGGAAACCAGCAATAAATCCTGGCAACTTCAGTAGCCCCAGAGCCTGGTGCAGGCATTCAGAGCTCCAGCAAAACATGTGAGGCTCTGCAGGACTGCATCTGTACCTGGAGGGTGGAAAAGCACCTCTGCAGATGGCAATAAAGTGACTCAGATCAGGTCTCTTTTCCCTGAATTTATAAACATGCCTGAAGTCCGGGGCCATATCCCAAGGTACTGCAAAGTGGTGGAGAGTCATGGACTTCAAAGCATGAAAAAAGAGATGTGTGGAAATGAATGTGGCAGTGGGAGCAGGAGGAAACAGGAGGCAGCGTAGGAGCCACAGGGGCTGTGTCTCCCAGGGAATGCTCACGGACATTAATACACATTCCATCCCACTGGAATTACTGCAATGGGCCAAAGCATTAACCAGTATGAAATTGCATCATTCCACTGACATGAAATCATGGTTCCTGAAGGTCTGATCTGTGTCTCTCAGAGCAGCTATACAGGAACATCAGAACATTTAAATTCAGCAGAAACAGTAGGTTTTTCAGGAAGCTGCATCTGAAATTCTTCTCTCCATCAGTCACCCCAACCTTGAGTCACAGCAGTGCTTAATCAATTAACTGAACTTTGAGACAGATGTGCATTTAAGTTTCTGGTTGAACAAGGACCTTGTTCTTTCTCCAGGTCCATCCCCTTGCAGTGCTGTCATCTCTAATCTTAGATCTGACTGCATGTTCTTCAGGGCAAGGACTGCTTTAGCTGTTGTGGGGCACCTCAAACACCTACAGGGATAATTAAGTAATAAATAGGCATAATACAGCTCATCTGGTTTTAGTGAAATTGCCGTGGATGCACGTTGGAAGTTAGCCTGGTGTTCATCGTTCTGACTTAGTGACATTACAGCAATCCCCAGTGTAACAGAGCATGAAAATAATTCCCTCAGTCCCTCTGCCTGCAAGTGCCTGCTGGAAAGCAGCCCAAGGTGTGTGTCCTAGGCTGGGTCTGGAAACCTGAAAAACTCACAGTGAGGTTTCTGGGGGAAATTCCACACAATTTCCAGGGTTCATTGTAATAAAGATGTATCGTGTTGGCTGGGTTAGATCCTGATTCATCAAAGCTGTTAAGCATCTACTTAAATTTTAGGGAGGAGTAGTCCCACTGAAATCCACAGAACAGCTCACAGACCTTCATGTGAGAATGTGGTTACTCATTCTGCAGGATCAGTGCCCTAATCCTAACAACAGAGACAAATCAGCAGCAACTTTGTCTCCGAGTCCACTGGCCTGGGATTCCATCTTGTGAATTTTGTGTCCTTTCTTGGAAGAATCCTTATCCTTTCACCCAGCCATTTCATGGTTTTGTCCTAGCAGCTCTGTTAACAACCTTTAGTATTGTTTTATTGGGAGTTTTGTTTTCTCTTATCTAGTATACCATCAGTCATCATTGTTATTATCAGTTTGCTCCATAGTCTCATAACTTGATCTGCAGGCATTTTCCAATAGTGCCTGTATTTCCTGCATTGATCTTTATCTTTTCACAGAATTTCTATATTAAATGAATCCTTCCAAGCTGTTTTTAAATGACATGACACGTTGGGATAAAACCCACACAATGTTGTGTGTTTGTAATGCACATGTCCTGAGAGACCAGAACCCTCTCTGCTTAGTCTGTGAAACAAATCCACAGAGGAATTAAGGGAGACATACATCTTGGCTTTAAAGGTCTGCTTGCTTCTGCAACAGCCTCCAAATTATAGAAAGGCTCCAGACTAGAGAGGGGAGGGAGAGAAGGGGGGAATAACATAAGGACTGAAAAAGAAAGGCTTGAATTTAATTGCCCTAAAAATTTCAATCATTCAATCTGGTAATTAGAGAGCTGGCTGATTCAGAAAGCAATTTCATTTGGAAAAAAAAAATAAAAAAAGAGTCCAACAAGATAATTGATGCTAAGTGAATATTTTACCTGAAATATTAAATACCAAACTTAAGTCTGCCTCCAGGGCCCTTTCTGCTACCCCTTTTTGATCTGTCTTTCTACTTCTTTGTATTTTCCTCTCACATGACTCAACAGAACAGGACACTCCTTCAGAAAATCAGATTGTCACAGGGACAGGTTTAATTGAACTCTCTGTGCTGTGAAGGAGACAACATAATGATTTATTAGTAAAGAAAATAATAATAGGAAGTCTCCTGAGATGCAGCCTGGCTGCAAATCTCAGTGAGATTTTCCAGCACTGAGTCTCTGTGTCTGGCCACGAGCACAGTCTGATGTCCTACCAAGGGGAAGAGTTTTCTTTAGGAGCTGATCAAGTACAGGGTAACAGCTTTCTTTGTCAACTTAACAAGGATTAGTAGAATATTTCATGTTTAATTCTGGACTCTTTAATGCCAGGAAATGATACTTCAAGGTAGAGCTGTGCAGTCCTGCAGAGCACTGTGGGTGTCAGTGTCACAGGGGTCTGATTGCACGGGTCTCTTGGCAGGATAGAAAGAGGAGCTGGTTTATTGCACACTGCTCAGGAGAGGTAGCTGCTCATTCTCTGATATTTAATGGCTTAATGAACAGGGGCAGCATCCCATACACACCTTAAAACAATGTTGTGTACCTGGAAATTAGATAGATAATAATTTATGCTACATTTATATATTTATAGATGGAGAAATGATAAAGAAAATGCACATGGCACATTGAATTCTGGCTTCCCTGTGCTGTTCTAAGTGCTCACCTGTGCAGCGTTTTCACACAAAATGTTACACTTTGTTCATGTTAGTAATGTTAAATTTTAATCTTAAAAGACCTTTTAAAGTGAGATTCCACATCTATTACTGCTCAGGAAGCCCACATCAAATGTATTCAGGTGCCTTTGCAATTTCCATCTTTGAGACTGATCATGAGAATGTTTCTGATCTGTACAACACTCACTATCTAAAAAGGCAGATGACAGGTCTTGGGGACAATCCTTGTGGGAAGATGGGATGCCAAATGCAGTGCCAAATGGAATGTGGCCTTTTTTAGCAGCCAGAAAAACCCCCCACTACTGCTGAATATGCTATGCAGGAGATGTAATGCAAGTACTTCTGTAAGTAGTGGGGCTACTGCAGGTTATTGCAAGTTTTGAGACCAACTTCATACCACAACATGACTCTGCTCCTGCCCACAGAGAGGCTCCTGGCCTGCCTTTGAGTGGATGCCTTCAAAAGCAGACCTGTGGCAGTGAATCAGGCTTGGGAACATCCTGCCAATAGGTGGGAACATCCCCTGACCTTCAGGTGCACTGCATTCCATCCTTCACACCAAAGGATTCATTTCTGTTCAAGTCCTGGAGCTGAGCAGACTCTGGGTCAGGACTATAAACCAAGGCATTAAAGGGAGAACATCAGCTAATTCCAGCAAAGCCACCAGGCAGAACCACCAAGCTAAGGTGGATTTCAAGCCCTCCAGAGAAAATTAGCAACTGGTCTTGAACCACCCACTTTTCCTTAATCACCTTAAATATATCAGGAGCTCCTGTTCTTTTAAGAGCCATGATGATGCCTTTTTTTCCTGTACAGTTGTTGTCTCAGAAGCTGATTAAATTCTTCATACAGAGGACAGGTTACCCTGTGCTGCTCAGGAAGTGTGGTCTCAATACTGTATTTTGGAGCCTGGCAACAAAGCAAATCTCAGGCAAGTGAGTCTTATGTTCACTGTGTACAGAGCTCCTGCAGTACAGGTACAGAAAAGAAGCTATTACAGACACCTCTGCAGAATTTTAAATAAATTAAACAGTGCAAATCCCACTGTGAATCTCCTCTCTCTGTTGAGCAGAGACACAAACACCATTTTGGAAGCAGCCAGGGCTGCTGTAACTGTTAATTAAGTTCTGTGCATTTGTTGTTCAGGACACTGAATGCAAACCCCCTTCTCTGAGCTACCCCTCCCTCTCTGAGAATTCATAGCCACTATCTAATCTGACAAAAACTGTGTACTCTTTTATACTTGGAGGTCACTTTATGTTACTTACAGTGTGTTGCATTATGTCAAAAGGCATAACACAACATAATGAAAAGCAGACTAATATAACTCAACCTGACATCAATGACATAATATGATGTGGCTACTGAGAAATGCACTGTTGTCATTGTTTTGTGGGGGTTTTTTTTCTGATACTTTCTTGCCATTCCAGCATGGGGCATTTGTTGCAGAATTTGGAGAAGTTGTTTACACCTGATTCTGCTGTGGCTCCCAAAATTTTTGCACTGAGACCACTTGGTTGGATTTGCTGGAGGTTCCTCCTGATTTACACTAGCAAGAATCAGGCTCTAAAAAATCATCACATAAAGAGCAATTACATCAGGAAAGCCATCAAGTTGGAAAATGCAGCTCCTGGGAGTAAGGAAATGACAACATTTACAGTGCCTGTAACCTTGGCTCTGCCCTCCTGGGCAGTGCAGGAGCCTGCACTGTTTTTTCCTGCAGGATGTCATTTCACTTTGTAGGACTGTGTAGCAAAGAAGCTGTTCAATATTTCTCTGAACTTCTTCACCTAGTCTGTGGTCCCATATCTCATTTGGTGCACATCAGACAAATCCTTTTGTGGCTTGGGTACTTTTCTCCTTCCTGTTTTTATTTGCTATTGTATTGTTCTAATTACCACAGTAGATGTGTATTTCAAAACCAAGGCCGAATCTATCTTCCCAACGCACCCACAAAGTTGAAACTCACTGTTATTCCTTCCTTGTTCCACAGACAGGGAGCAGAAGCACAAAATTGCATCTGCAGGCGCTATGAGAAGCCTGTCCTAGACAAGGCTACAGCACAAAGCACCAAAATCCCAGCCTTTTGCATTAATTCTTTATTTTTATTCCCTGGTTGCTTTATCCTGCCCAGATCCTCAGTGGAAGAAGCAGGCACAAGCCTCATTTTTCAAAGCCTTGGGCAACAATAGGTGAAAATGGATTGTTCTGGTGATGAATCCATCCAGCAGAACCAAAACAGGAGACCCAACAGTAACCAAAATAATTGAGCTGGTGGATTACAAGGAAACCCACTGTACTCTCCACTAGAGTTTTACAGACAAATCCATCAAAAAAATCATCTCTATCCTCTTCTCCTCTCTAACTCACACCATAGAGTTTTATATATCAATTTCAAGCCCATGTCTTCTGGTTGAGCTAGAACCTATTTTTAAGCATTGCTGTTGTGGTTATTTCTGGTATTATCTTATGTTGATGGTGGTTGGCCAAGCCAGCTGAAGCCATGGGTTCCTCAGTGACAATTCAGCCCCCAGTGACTCTGAGCCGGGGTGGTCAGTGGAGTCACCCTCACATTCCACACTCCAGCACGTCCTGCACTCCCACCTTGTGCTGCTGGTCATCTCTGCATGGGCTGTTTGAGAGGCCTTGGAAGCAGTGGGACAAATCACAACATTATTGCTGTGAGATAGGATTGGATGAGAATGTAATTAGTTTCTGCTGACAAAGCCTGTTCTTCCTGGCCAGAAACCCTGCTGAGAAGTTCAGGTTTAGCAAAGCAGAAGTCAGGAGTGCAGGGAGGTTAAAGGAGAGCTAAAGAGCTCTGGGAAACCAGGTGGGGTTTAGACATCTGCCAACATTCTGGCCAGGTATCCCCACAGAAAGGAATTAAATCCACTTAAAACTTTCAAAGAATGAAGGAACAAGGCTTGACAAATGGTTCTCCGTGACAGAAATTTTACCTGAATAGATCTGTTTTTTATTTAGTTTTTGATGGGGTCAACTATCCTATTTTCTGTAAGGATGAGAACTTATTTTCTAATTTAATCTGCTGCACTTGTAATTTCTGTCTACCAACACACATACATATTTTTTTGCAAATATTTACAATATGGCATGGAGCTTCCTAAAATTTCAGGGAACTCTTTCAATTGGAACCCTTCACCTGAAATCTTACAATGATGTTCTACCACGGTCTATCTCCTCTGAAAAAAATTCAGCATAGCAAAATCCAATTTTGTTTACAGAAAATAATATCTAAATATTGACCCAGTGACTAAATTTGTTGCAGGTGTTTGTGGTTTAATTGCAGGTGGGTCTCAGAGTCAGTTGGGTCACATCACACTGAGATTTGGAGCCAATGATGCTCCATTGCAGACACACACACACAGAGTGGAATAGGATACAGGCAGCAGTGTCTCAGAATACAGCACAGAATTTAGGCTACACCATCCCTAAAAGCACTAGAAAAAGGACTGCCAAATGAGGGACAATTCAAGAATTTAAATGCAGTGGAAAATGCCAGCTGAAATAGTCACTTTGGAAATTATGGATATTGTAGCTTGGCATTGCTTTGCAGATGTTGAGCGTAGAACATGGTAATATCCCTCCAGCACAGTAGCTGTAAATCCAGGAGCCACAAAGGCATTTAACAACTTTTTGTAAATGTCACAAGTTCCTAATTCAATCCTTTGGCACTTTACTAAAAAGTCATTATGGGGGAATCATCACATGGCATGTAACAAACTCCCCTGTTTGTGCTAATGAAACAATCCACACACCTAAACCTGGCTTCAAATTATGAAAAGGAGCACAGCACATGAGAAAGGTGCCATATTGTGACCTCACAAACAACAGCATAAACCTCTTTTCACCTCTTAGAAAAAAGTGGGATTATTTGGGACTGACCATCATGAGGCTGAGGACAGAATCTGGACCTTTTGCAGCATTCACAGAGTCAAGGAATGGTTTGGGTTGGAAGGGAGCTTTGGAGATCAGCTTGTCCATAGTGCTGGAAGCAGTGGTTGCACTGCAGTACAGGGGCTGCAGGTGACATCTGCAGGAGGGAGGATTGTCCTGGCAGTGGAGGCTCAGTTGTCACAGTGGTGACAGCACATCTTGCCAGTAAAGGACCTGCAGGTGGGACCCTGACAGTGACCAGCCCTGAGATGAGCTGAGCACCTCTTGTAAGTCTTCAGGAAATGGACAGACGCATTCACAAGGATGCTTCAGCACCTTCAACCCTTACACTGACTCACTGGGGAGTACTGCCTGAGTACTTTGGTGGCTGTGGGTAGAACCTACAGATCTGACAGCCTGAGCCATGCCTGAGTGTCTCTGCTCCTGCCTTTGCCAGTCTGTGGTAATCCTTACTCTGAGCTGAGACTAATCAGGTTCTTTTAACTTAGGACCCCCCAAGCTATCCTCGTTCTGTTGGATGGATTACTCTGTTGTGACATGTCTCGACCTGCTGTTTGACTCAGTTCTCTTGCTAACCCATTTTATATTCCTGGCACTTCAAAACACAGACATTAGTTATGTATGCATGCAAGCCAGCCCCAATGTACTCAGAAATGCAACACAAAATCCCCTGGTAGTTTGAAAATACACAATACAGTCACTCAAACAGGAGGAAATGCAAATGCCACACTCAGACACATTGGCATATTCCCATTTAGTCCATACAAGTATCCCAAAAGCAGGACTTCACACCCCAAAAGTCATGTTTTAGAGGACACAAGGTTTGAAAAATAACAATAAATTGAAATAATTGCCTCTCAGGTGGGCTGAATTATTCCTTGAGGAACTAGTCTTCCTCCCTTGTCTGTGAAGGAAATGCCTTTAACTTGAGCTTTTTGGTTTAAAAGCAATCTGAGCCATGATTCCAACATCCTGGCCATATAGAGACACCCTAAATCCCAAAGCCTAAAGTGCAGAACATGAGAACAGACAAAACTGAAACAATCTGGGGGCACAGAGGGTTGAACTTCTGTATGAAACAAACTTGACCCACATCGTGCCTTTCAGTAGAAGTCAAGACCAAGGCTTCTAGAAGCCAAAATCTCTCCTGAAAGGAGGAGCAGCAACAGGTCAAGGTACATCCTTCACTAGTGGGTTGCAGGTTGTGGTGACACTGCTCCACAATCCATCTGTTGTCCCCTCAGCAGGGATGGAAGCTGCTCCTGGCTGAGGAAAACAAGGACAGGAGAGAAGAGCTGTTGGCTCCTCTCTTCCACTGGAGCCCAGGCAGCAGCAGGGTCAGGTCCCTGCAAAGGGGGGACACTGAGCACACACTCTGTCCTCAAAATAATTTGGGAAAGGCACTTCCATGGTACTGCTCAGCACAGCTGTGGGTGGACATCGTGCACATCCTCACTGAAAAAGTACAGAGCAATGCACTGAGGAAAATCTCCTTTGGGAAAGGAAAAATATTTGGAATCCAAACTGGGGGATGCTTACAAAGAATAACTGTGGCTCCCAGCCTAACTCCCACCAACACCTGGAATGCAGGTAGTAGCAATGACTGGAGAGGCAGGGCCACCACAACTTCCCACAGGGAGCCAAAAACTTAACAAGCTCCTCAGAAGACAGAATTAGCAAATAGCCACCTTTTCCAAGTTTTTATTTTTCTTATGGTGAGTGAGTAATTCTCCCTCACCAGTGACAGGCACTGAACTCATTCTGTATTGAAAGGAAAAATACAAAATAACCCAGGAAATTCTCTGTGTTCACTTTCAGACATAAGGGTGTCATTCAGAACTCACTGATCACATGTATGTATCAGCTATTGAGAGCACAGGAGCAAACAAAGTCCCCCAGGCAAGTCTGCTGTGAACTCCTAACCTAAAGTTCTTAAATATGCCAAGCAGAAGGAAATCCAATTTTCATTAACCTCATTAAGCCAGACACTCTTTTGCCTGCTGAGTGCCCACTTCAGTGAGGCAGGTAAATGTACAGTCTGTTTAAAGCCTATATTTATCTTTTGTTTCATGTGTTTATACATGACCAACTCCACTCATTCAGCCACTGTAGCTGTGCACTTGTGCAGAAACCCACGTGGATAAATGTGGGTTAGTGATGAGAGAGGTCATTTGCATTTTGGTGTTTGTCAGTGTGATGTGCAAAGAGTTTCTGTGCAAGGAGGCATCAGTTGCATGTCATCCTGCTTGTGGTGTTTATAATTTTCCTTTTTATATAGGGAAACAGACAAATATTCAAGGCTAATAAAGGTGCAAAGAACTACCTTTAGCAAATCCAGCCATCACTCCACACTTGTCCTGGGCAGTTTGCCTGCTTCTCACCAGCAGGCTGACAGATCATGGAAGAAAGGACAAACTCTGGGTACCTTACTCCTACATTACCTTACTCCAGTCTTTAGGTCAAGGAATGTGCTATGTATCCTGAGATTTCAGCAGGAGCTCTTGGATACTCAGGGATTTTTTTAATCAACTCACTTATCTACTTGACAGAATGTACAATTTTAGTTCCTCGTGTATAAGACAGGATGTCGAGGTGTCCTGCAATGCTAAGTGGTTAAAAAAAATACACCCCAGAGCTCTTCAAGTAGCTCTTCCTCATCGTAAACCATGCTTGACTTCCTGATTTGTTTGAGGAAAAAGCCACTGAGTGTGTAGACATCTTTTATCCCTCTTAGCCACAATTCCTTTGAGAAATCCAACAGCGAAGGTGGATACAATTATTGTAAATAATGTTGGATAGAACCCAGAGCAGATGAAGGTGGGAGGATACAGCTCAACAAGAACAGAAGTGGTTTCTAATGAGAGAGGGAATATTTCACTCTCAGCATGGCTGTTATTATGTCCTACACATTAATTCAGCCGAGAAGTCTTGAAGTAGCAGAATGAGTTTGTATTCACTGAAGTGGCAGGCACTGGCATGGCTGCCTTCCTTTCTGCTCTTACAATTAATACTTTCCTGATTTCTCAGGAAAGAATATATGAGAATTGAACCCTGTGAGGCATGAGGCACCTCACAAGGTCTCAAAACTTGCAATATTGCAGCCTAGTCCATTCACAGCAGTACATATTTCACTTTCAGTTTTATTTTGATTGTTTTCTCTATTTTTCCTAGAACTGTTGGACATGATTCACCTTCTTGAAAAATAAGCCATAATAATTCTATCAGAGATGTGAATTCTTCTGCCCAGGAATAGCCATGATTGGATGGTTTCCTAAACCTTCCCCTACAGTTCTCATGGAACTATCCACTTTGCCCTGAACTGTCCTTTCTACAAGTGAGCAACCAGCACGTGAGCTGGTATAATGGCTTACCTCAAAATCTAGAGACTTTTCTCCATCTTTGCTTAAATCCCTGTACCCTCACTGTGCTTTTATTTTCTAGACACTCCTGATTTCTGCACAGGTGGAGGTCACCAGTCCTTCCAACCCAAATGTGAATAAGTTCCTTTTCTCCTCTCCCTGCCAATGTCCTGCAGGAGATGCAGGGCAGGATTATTGTGCTGTTTATGAAGATCTCTTTTCATGCTGCTTCCCAGAGCTAAAGCTGAGAGAAAAGAGAAGGACAGGAAGCATGAGGGGATTATTTCCAGGCTGACAGAGGTACCCACGAGTAACATATTTGGTGGTGCCATTCTAAACCCTTCATTTCCATATAAGAATTTTGCATTCCCAAACCTGCTAAGATCCTGAAAGTTTGAAGTGGAATCCTGCTACGGTTAATTTAAGTCAAATACAGCCTGAGTGTTTGGTTCCATAAAGGATCTAACTATAAATCATATATCCTTGTGACATTTCCCATACCACAGAAGAATAAAAATGCCCCACATCCTTTCTCTGTGTGTTTTTCTTGTCACTTGCCTTGCACTCACAACTGCCTCTCCCTGTGCCAGGAGCTTGTTCCTTGTTCCACAGTTATGCAGCACCCAATGCAGCAGACCCCAAGCCCACAGCCTCATTTCTGGGGTGCTATTGCAAGGCTAATAAAGAAATAACTGCAGCCAGCAGTGAAAGGTGCCTTTAGGCAGCACAGTCCTGGAAAGGAACAAATCCACTGCCTCCAGCCCAGGCTGTGGTAGCTCAGCAGCTCTCAGCATCTCAGAGGATTTATCCTGCAGTTGTTTGCCTTGAGGAAGGCAGTGTGTGACTGCAAACCACAGCTCCCAGCCACTTCTCCCTGGGTGTTGAGTGAGAGCCTGAGCGCTTGCAGGCCGGCCCTTACCTTTCCCAGGCGGGCGCCGCAGCGGGAATAAAAACAAAACACGGAGCTGAATTTATCTCTAGCCAGCGGAAATTTCATATTGAGGGTTACAGGCGTCCTGTGCCTCTTAAAAGCAAGTAATAAAATGCTGCTCTCAATTACAAATTGTATTTACATTTTAAACCCCCATATGGTTGGGGGGGGAGGGTGGGGGGAGGTTTTGAATGCATTAGCAGCAGCGCTGTGCCATGATTAGTTACAATTTTTTGCTCTTTGTAATGAACAATTAATGCCTCCACCTTTTTTTCCTCTCTGTCTTGCAAACTGAGCCTGTGGCTATGCTAGACATAGTCAGTAAAGAACACACATCTCCTGCCTCTTGCTATGAACCAAAATGAGCAAATGCATGGAGATGTCCATCTCTAGAAGGCCTCCTGGAACAGGATTCACATGCTGAGTATAAATTCAATAACAATTGATTTTTCTTATGTAACTTCAGGGGCTAAACTTTTCAAAGTGCAGGGACATTTACCAGGAAAATGCAAAATGCATGCAAATGTGCACAGCTCCATCCTCCTGTGCTAGGAAAGCCAAATCCCTTCTCCCTGTCCTCACGCACTACTGAAGACAAAGCACTCCTTGTGTTACATGGTCACAACAGGACCTGCTAAAGGGTTTTACCCCACCATTCTTCTAAGTCCACTTTAAGTACCAAAAGGCCACAATTAAGTCTCCTTGGAGCCTTCTCCATGTTGAAAAACCCTAGCTCCCTCAGCCTTTCCTCACAGGCAGAGTTTTTCAGCCCTCAGAGCATTTTTGTGTCTGGCTTCCTCCATCAGGTCCTTCCCTGCTGGGAGCCCAGAGCTGGATGCAGATGTCCAGCCGGGAATCCCACCAGAGCACGGGAGAGGGGCAGAATCCCCCCTCGGCTGCTGCCCACACTGGGGGATGTGCCAGCACTCAGGGTTGCTCCTGATCCCTTCATTCCCAGCTTGGATGGATCCCAGGGGTTGCCCTGCAGAACTGAGAGCAGAGATGGGAGCAGAGATGGGAGCAGAACTGGGAGCAGAACTGGGAGCAGAGATGGGAACAGAGATGGGAACAGAGATGGGAGGAGAGATGGGAGGAGAGATGGGAGCAGAACTGGGAGCAGAGCTGGGAACAGAACTGGGAACAGAGCTGGGAACAGAGATGGGAACAGAGCTGGGAGCAGAGATGGGAACAGAGCTGGGAGCAGAGATGGGAACAGAACTGGGAACAAAGCTGGGAAGAGAACTGGAAGCAGAGATGGGAACAGAGCTGGGAACAGAACTGGGAGCAGAGATGGGAGGAGAGATGGGAACAGAGATGGGAGCAGAGATGGGAACAGAGCTGGGAACAGAGCTGGGAACAGAGCTGGGAGCAGAGACGGGAGCAGAGCTGGGAACAGAACTGGGAACAGAACTGGGAGCAGAACTGGGAACAGAGCTGTGCCAGTTTACCACAGTGAACCTGTTTTGGTTTTATTTACAAATAATACATTTATGACACAAAGGCTATAAATGTTATTTCATTACTTTTACTGCTTATTTAGATATCTCCCTAGAGGGCTAATACAGCATTTCTGTTGTGTGGCTATTTCAGCTTCTGTTTTTACAGAAGTTTAGTTTGCAGCTAAACCATTTGGCCTAACTGGGGCTAGGCTGAGCTCAGAGCTCAGCTTTGGACGAGGAGCACATTTGGTGTAATTGGATTTGTGGGTTTAGGTGTTTGGGGTTTATTTTTTTTACTGTATAACTCTGTAATAAAAAGAAATGGCTGTAATTTATAGCCCAGCATTTGGCAAGTGGTTTGTCTGGTCCTAGATTATTCTTTTATGACTGAAATTTTAAATTTAGGTGAGAATTTCAAAGAAGGTTAGTGCCCACAATTAAGGCAAATGTTCAGTGCTGCCAAGCTCAAGCTTTCAAAAATCATGAATCAGGCATGAAAATATCAGTATAAACTCCAAATAAGAAGACATGGACACAAACTGACACCCACATGGATATACAAGTACCTCTGAATAAGGCTAATATTTAATTTTGCTTCAAATTCACTCCTAATGAAAATTTATGTTTTCACTTAAGATTGAATACTTGTGACATTGAAAAAATCTTATAAGCAAAAACATTTTGACATTGGATTAAGAATACTTAAGGCAATAAAATTAAAAGTACTTTTATTTTGCTTAATAAGCAGCAGTTTTCAGTGAGAAGCTGGGACTAAATTAGTCTCTATCCCACAATATTGCATCAGTTTGGCTCATGACTTTGGGTTCCTTTTTTTAGCATTCCAGTATTTGTTTTCCATATGCATTTTTTTCCCCAAGCTTTTCTCTATGATAATGAAAGCTCAAAAATCCTGGTGTGAGTTTCACACAAGCTAAGATTCACTAATCATGCAGCTTTGGGAACTCCACACCTAAGAAGAATACTAAACATGATAAGAATCACAAAAATATCAGGAAAAACGTGAACAAGGTGTGTTGATTTCTTTATCAAGAAAGCTGAAACTTTGCTTTCTTTGCAAGAGTTCAATCCCCAGCATAACAAATACCTGCACATAAAGAGAACTTCTAAGACTTTCTGGAAGATATAATTGCTCTTTTAGGTGCCTTTGTAGAGCAAATAGTCATCAGATGGTGCAGAGAAATGCCAACAGAAAAGAACTGTAGTCAAAACATGTTCTGTGAGTGCACCCACATTGCAGTGCACATACATGAGTGCACTTATAGAACATTTACTGCACTCTGGGAATGTAATGGCAAATGTTTAGGCATTGTGAAAGAGGGAAATACAGCACTGATCCAGCTTCTTCCAGAGGTATCCTGGAGCAATGGAAGTGTGCTGTTGGCTTCCACTGAGCTGGGATCCAGTCCTCAGAGTGAAAAGGTGAAAAAGGCTCTGCAGGACTCTGAGAGCAGGTCCTGCTCCAGAACTTGGAGAGCAGGTCCTGCATCCAGGACTCGGAGAGCAGGTCCTGCTCCAGAACTTTGAGAGCAGGTCCTGTTCCAGAAATTTGAGAGCAGGTCCTGCATCCAGAACTTGGAGAGCAGTTCCTGCTCCAGAAATTTGAGAGCAGGTCCTGCATCCAGGACTCTGAGAGCAAGCCCTGCATCCAGGACTTTGGGAGCAGGTCCTGCATCCAGGACTCTGAGAGCAGGTCCTGCATGCAGGCACCATGGGAGAAGTGCTGAATGTTTCCTACTACCCCAGTGCACACAGGGCTGCAGGGACTGGTGCTGTTTTCCTAAAGCAGGAGCCCACTTGCCCGTGTTATTGTATGCACAGAAGTGATGCCTTGGTGCTGAAATCCCGAGAAGCAATGGCACATTAACACCACGCTGCTGGAATACATCAGGGCAATTGTGCTCTCGTGCTGTTTTACTGACTGCAGGGCATCGCAGTAACAACACTTCAGTAACCCAGTCCCCCTGCTGAGGTGAAAGAAACATCTTAATGGAGACCCTGACATTTCTGCAGGCCCATCTACATTCCTGCAAATCAACACAGCGATTGCCCTCGCATGAGGTCACAGGGAGCCCTGTAAAAACATTCAATCACAAAAAAGTGCAAACCCCAAGTCAAAATATAACTCACAGGAGTAGTGAAACTGTACTGGGCTCCCAGCTAACAGCACTGGCTGGAGAAACAATCAGGGTGGTGAAAGAAGAGCATTTCAGAGCTCCTCAAGAAAAGCTTGAACAGTGTTCTATATCATGAGTCAAAAACTCAAAAGCCTACAGTGGTCACAGAGCAATTCACTTGGAAGAATTCATGCAAAATGTCATTTGTTCTGGCTACTGGATCTGAAGCTACCAGGGCATAAAACTGTTTATTCAGGTTTTAAAGCAACACTGATCCTCCAGCCAGGCCTGGGAACATTTCAGCAGACCCTGCAACAGAAAGAATTACCTATACAAAAGGGCTGCACAAGATAAACTGAAATAGTTTTTTAAAAAGCATAAGCCTGTCATAGAGATTCTCTTTCCAGTTCCAGTGACAACCTGCTGTTCATATTGATTTTGGGTAAGTACAGCATCAGCTGGAGATTAAACCTTGCCCCACCATGGCTCTGACACTATGAGTCCTTCTTTTGTCTCAGTCAAAGCTCAGTCAGTGTAAGGGGGCTACAATGGAAAGTTTGTGCAAAGTGAACCAGAACATGACTGCACAGCAGTCACCATGTAGAAACCAAACTGAGAACTAAACACACAAAGGCCTTGCCCTTTCCAGAGCTGGGATGGTGGGGATCAACTCGTACTCATCAGTCCAGCTGGAACTCACATTCAAGCAGCCCCTGAAAGCACCAGAGAAGATCTTCAGTGATCTGGCCTTTAAAGCTTAAAAGCATTTCCATGGGCAAGGCCCTGCTTTCCTCTGCAACAGAAGAAATTTTATTCAGAACTTCCCTTGGAGGTTTTGGAGTTATTTTGATTTTAAATTCCTTTCATCCTGAAATCTTGGGGCTTGATCCTTACATCTTAGAAAATCCTTCATGTCTGTGCAGAGTTGAAGTAAGAAGCTTCCTACTGAGAGTGGCAGGCAATCCACACTCACCTTTCCATGGGCACAAGGTGTATATCCCAGTGCCTGCCTGTTCCTGCCCAGTGTGCCAGGGCAGATGCACCTCCAGCAGCAATGCAGGCACACAGGGACACGGGTGGACAATGTTCTGGCACCTGTCCTGTTCTGCCAGCCCTGCCACAGGGGACGTGGCTTCTTGCAGACAGGTAGGACAGATCCCACAGAATGCTAATTTCTTGCCCAACCTCATTAAGGGCTATCAGAGTTCGTCTGTAGAATGAAGCAGCATGTTTCAAACAGGGTCTCAGCAAGCCTGAGTGCTTGTCCAGTGACAAGCACTGACAGAGGAACCTCTGTCTCCTACATTCCAGAGACCAAGCTCTTGCTGCTCATTTCTACTTTACATAATTTTTATTCATTAGTATTTTTGTTAAGGTGTTCTGCCAGAGGTAGACATCCACTTCTCACAAACTGAAGGCAATCTCTTTCAAGCAAACCTGTGATGCTTGCAATACTCTTTGTGTATTTAACTGGGATTTCATGGAAAATTTGGGATTTCACTAAAAAGCTGCAGACTATTTACAATGTTGTGCATTTGGTTTGCTGATGGTGGTTTTGGTGAAAAAAAAAATTGAGTGAAATCTGATTAATCAAAACAATCCTGTTTCTGAAAGAGGACTTTGGATGTTTTCAGATTTCCAGACTAACTCAGAAAGAGACCAAATTTTGTGTCAAAACATGTAAAAATATGACTTCAGATTTAAATGTCAAAAATAAATATTGTGTCAGTTTGTGAAGAACTGAGCACAAAGCAGGAACAAAATGTGAAAATCTTATCATGAAACACATAAATATTACTTCTTACCCAGCTACACAGATGCTTCTACACAGCAACAGATCCCATGAATGTGCATGGGAGAATCTCATCAGCAGGAGGCTTGATCTTTAAATATTAGAAATACCTAAAATGCCAGAGTGAAAGCATAAAGGGCAAAGAGATTTCGTAAATCTTGCTGATTCCAGCTCTCTCTGAAAAGGTTGTAACGTCACCCACAAAGTATCCACAGGAGTAATTATTTCTCTTTTAAGTGAACAGACAAAACTTGGAGCAGCCCATTGCTGTTTGTTTCTGTTGGGAGCTGGTTTGTGCTGTGTCTGAAGAGCGATTCCCATCCCTTGCCCAGCACACAGCAATGAGGTTAAATTTGTTTGGATGATATCAGCTATATGTAATTAAACCAGCAGCCCATGGCCGGGCCTTTCTGTGCCCATGTTAGGTGTTAAATTAAGGTCTGATTAAGAGTGTGCTGCTGCAGTGAAGGTCAAGGACTAAAGATCACAAGCTTTGTTTCATCTAATAACAATAAAGACTGTCTGGCTGCCAAATACCACAACAGCCCTTGTTCTGCTATCAGACTGCTGTCCAGCTAGAGGGATCTGATTTCACCGGTATCCCTTTTTAAACCCCACTTCTAAGAGGGTTTGTAGCTATTTCATCTGTATTAAGCAGCACTGTGTTACCCGAGGCTACACAGAGCATTCTATATGATCAAAGCAGAAATGCAGTGGCTTCTGACGAAGAGTTACCGTGGCTGAGGGGAACAAAATATCAAGGAAGGAGAAAAAAAGATACAGAGCTACAAAATACCAGGTCGTGCCACCAAAGTAAACACCCACAGGTAAGTTCAGAACAGGAGACCACACAATGGTGGAAACTGTGCACATGTGTTTGCTTGGAACAAATCACAGGCTTGTCCCACCAGCAGCCAGCAGGAGAGATGTGTCAGACAGGATAGACAGGAGATAAAAGCAGAGTGGTGAAGAGAAAAGCCAGCAACTTATTTGTAGGATGAAGACAAGAATTGGTGCATAAGGGCTTCTCCCTGCACAAGTGCTTTCCACAAAGACAGGTCAGGAGGCATTAGCAGAGCTGTTAGGAAAGAAGAAAATTCCTAACAGCCCAGCAAAATCTGCTCCCAGAAGATGCCCATATCCTTCTCCAATGAGTACAGGATGCTGGGACATGTTAGTTTCCTGAAAAGGAGGGTGAAGCAGAGCAAGAAACCATATGGCCCCAAAATAATCTCTCACAGACACATCCTATTCCATACTTGGGGTCCAATTTCAGTGCAGATACTGATTCATTTTTCAAGAGTCATCTGAAGTGTCTTTCATTTGCTCCTAGTACTTCATAGACTATTAATAGTGCAGTGTCATACCTGGAAGGACAATTTTGCTGCTCTGTGAGGCTGCACACAGAAAACTCCTGGCAGGGACACACAATCACACTAAAGCCAGAGTTTGGTCAGTTCTTTGTGAATTGCTTGATACATGTGATCAAAAAGGTTCCTCAAGGAGCCTTGATGCTTCGCATTTCAGGATTGGAGTTTGTTTCCTGACAAGCTCTGAGTGAATCCCAGAAGATTCAATGATTCAGCTCAGCATGGATTAGCTTCCAACTCCTTGCTGCTGAGCTACAGATCCTGCACAGCAGACTTTGCTTTGGGAGCTCCCAGACTTCCTGGAATATGAGTTGCATCAGAAATGCAGTGAACACCACAAAATAACCAAGTGTGAAAAATGACCTCTCCTGAACAAAAGAAATATGTTCACCACCGGGAGCCAGTGCCTGAACTGGAAAGCAGCACTTTACTGAATTAGGAAATACCTGTACACCTCATTTCTCACCTAGTCATGAAAATACAATGAATCGTGTGCTAGTCCCACTTGAGTCCAATTTTCTAATGATAACGAGAAACTTTTTCTGCCACCACTTAACTTTCAGAACACCAAACCTAAAAAAAAATCCAGTCAGAGTCAAAGATTTGGTTTGGTTTGGTTTGGTTTGGTTTGGTTTGGTTTGGTTTGGTTTGGTTTGCCTCCTGATCATTCTTATGCCTGAATTTTACATGCCAAGATTGTATGCTGAGAATCACAGTTTTATTGCCATGTTAGAGATGGTGGTAAAAGCTTCTAAACAGAGGTTTAACACTGAACATATATATCCATATCATCTGGGTGACAGAGCTGAGGAGTCCTGATTAAGAGCTGCAAGTCAAAGGAAGTTGCTTTTGGAAGTGGCTGTTCATTCTGACAATTGAACCACTGCTGCTAAGGTACATTTCAGAGATTTAAATTTAAGCACTTCAGCCTGGAGCCAAACAACATCCAAGTTCAGTACAGGTAGCAAGTCAGACCAGCACAGCTCAGCCCCTTGCTGGAGTAGCATGACAGCATCAAGTCCTTACATCTGTGACTTCCCTGGGTGAATTCCAGGGACTCTGTCACCAGCAAGTGGCCCAGGGACGGCTCTCACCACAATCAGGGAGTGAACTCAGGCTCCTGCCTCTGGAGCTGTTGAGAGAAGGATGGCTTTTGAAAACTTTCCTGTCTTATCCTGGGGAGCTGCATTACCTTATCTCAGTATCTGCACCAGTCCCTGAGCTACACTTAAGCTCCTATAAGAGGGATTGTTGTACATATTATGGTAATGTCATTTATTTATTTTATGCAACTGGAAAATTTAAGGGCAACCACTTCTCTTCTGTGCTGTGTAGATTAGAGTGTTCACAGTAACACCTGCTTACTGAACAGACAGCAAAAAAAGCCCTTATATTCCTTCTTTATTGCAATTTATTATTATAGCTTGAATGGTTCCTAGTGACTTCCTAAGATTAATGTTAATATTCTAATCGGAGTCTCCCCTCTGGAGTTTTATTGTGGATTTTGAACATTCATTTCATTTAACATACACATGGGACAAAGTCTGGTGGTTCCAAAAATATTTGTAGTTGGAAATCACAGTGATTTTGTGTTAGGCTCAGTGCCAAAGAAATCACAAATCAGAAGTCTGTTATAGAGTAGTTCTAATTCCTTGGCATCAGAATTCCTCTTTATGTATGTGCATAGTGTGATGTTTTCCTGGGCCGTATGGCACTAACAATTAACTGAGAAATGCACTGCTTATCTATTTTTCAGGGTTTCTGGTGGAACTGGAGAGCTTGTCTAGCCGACTGGGGATTCACAGGGATTTTATGGACTTCCTGTGTGAGCCAGAGCCTGCCCATAGGATATGCCCCACTCTCTATCACAGCTGGTGTTTTGAACCAAAAGTGTGGAGTAGAAATTTCATCCCTGATTTTTTTTGGCTGGATTGATTGTTTAGTCTAGGAACTCTCAAGGAGACTTTCTAGGTGCTGGAATTCCTCTTATTCTTCAGTCAGCAGCTGATGCTGTATGGTGAACATCAGAGTCTAGATTCACATCTTAGTGAGCAAAGATTTATGTTCCTCCTAACGCTTCTTGACGTTAATGAGTATTACAGACATGTATCCCCATGGATTAAGCTGAGAACATACCCCAGAGTGTGTGTGGAGTTTGTCATTAGGGTATCAGACTATTAAAACCAACAGAGAAATTCCAAGGGGAAGAAAGCAATTGGATCTCCTCCCTCCTCTCTGCTGGAGCACATGTAAGAGATACACTTTAAATCTTCTCCTATTTCCAGCTCTCTCACACTGACTCCTGCACTCGTTTTTGGTTGTTAATGACTTCAAAGAAGAATTGATTGCCACTTTTAAGGCACTTCCCATAACAACATTATGGGGAGTATGTTGCTGGAAGAGAATATTTCTGTAGCTTTATAGTGGTCTCTAATGAAGGATTTTCCATGTGGCTGGGGGAGACAAGGGCGGATTTTTCCTCAAGTGGCTGTTTCAGGGATGGGATCAATACAATGGGATGACCCTGTACACTCCATTATCTGGGGATTGTGACTCCTTAATGAAGGGCTATGGATCCTGGGCTGTGCTACCTGAGAGCAGAGCATCAGCCACCAAAGGGACAGGCTCTGCTGCAGCACAGCAGGCTGGGTCCTGCAGCTCCACGTGCAGGTCCTTGCTCTCCCCTGCCCATTGTGCCAGGTTTTGAGGATATTTTGGGAGGCACGCAGTCTGCCCTATCATCTGGACATCCTGGGGAAAATTCAACTGCAACCCAGATAAACAGACACAAAAAATAGACTCCAGATGTAAATTCAGTCTCCCCCAAAGCCACATGTCAAACTGACCTGTGGGAGAGAGTCAGTGCAGAATCACCACATCCCTCAACCCCGTGATCTACCTACAACAAACAAATTTGGAGCCAGGAATCTTGGGTTTTCTTCCCAATATCCCAGCCATAGGGCAGACACAATTATTGTGTGTCTTGCTGATAGGAATTTTCTGGGCTGACTCTTGTCACACATGAGGTTTATTAGCCCTGTGTAATCCTGCCTATACCAGCATGCTGTAAAATGGAAATAAAAACTTTATGTTTTCCCTCAGAGCCACTTGAGACCTTTTGAAGAAAATTCATGTAGGAGAATTCTAATTTAGCTAATTTGAAAGTACTGGATCCTGGATCAGTAGCTCCCCTGGAAACACACCCATTGCTCCCTCAGTAAAAGAAAGAAAACAATACTAACAGAGATTTCTAAAATACTTTAAGATCTGTGAATATAAAGGGCTGTCTGTAAAGTGTTTAGAAAACTTCAAAAAAAAAGGTGCTACATAAATGCATATTTATTGCAGTGCTGACATTCTTGTGGCAGCTCTGAATGCAGAATCAAAAGCAGAGAGGACAGAATGTAAGTCAGAATAAGAAACTGTCAGCCTTTAGCCTCTATCTTAAACTACTTTGAAATGTTGCAGACATTCAGAGAATCTAGTTTGCCAATATTATATGTCCTACAGTAATTACACCAATCTGGAATATAAATTTTCCTTCCCCTTTCTGAGAGAAGGCAAAGCTCTTAGAGATGCACACAAATGGAGCACTAATCCCACAAACTTTAATGTCTGTACCTAATGTCAGGCAGCAGAGTTGTCCCACTGATTTGAGTGGCTCTGCTCAGATGCATGTGTGGAAACGTTTGTGTGATTAGAAGTTAATCATAATAAATGCCAGTTCATAAGAGATCCCTGTGTAAACAATCTATTTCTGCATGCAAGTGATGATTTTATTGCTGTTCTGCAATTCTGTGTAGAGGCTTTGTGAAGAAGTCTTATATTTTCTAAAGCACTAGAATGTTTCTGATAGTGTTTTTCATTGCTAGCTCTTTGGGGGCTAATTAAAAGAAATATCTGTTAAATTTATTCATTGCTTGGTTCCTTGAAAGCAAGAGGCACCTGGCGTAAACATTAAAAAGAAAAGCAGGCAGCAGCCAGGCCTCATTGTATATTAGATGCATTAGGACACTTTATTTATAAATATGAAATTGGTTTTAATGACTTCAAAAGGAGGAAATGCCAGGAAGAGCATAATATGAGCAAGCTCAGTAAAGCTGTCATGAAGATGCCTAAAACCACAAAAAAATCTAGAAATTGTACTTGCTCCCCCCTTTTTCTCTCAAATAGGAGGTGGCAATTCCAGCTGCAAGTGGCAAAATGCACATGAAGAACTGCAGCACTAACCAGAGAAGCAGCAGATGAGATGGAGCACCCAAGTGCCTGTCTGTAGGGGAAGTGCCATCAGAAGAGATCAGAAATAGCTCTTTTTTCCTGAGCTGACTGATTCAGTGAAACAAATCCTGAATTTTGACCCCTATGGTTTAATGTAAAATCTTTAAGGATGAGAAATCCATGTTTCTGTTGGGACAACATTTAAAGAGGCACTTATATTGAGCATCTGCTTTACATTCATTTGACTTTAGTTTCAAACAGACTTAGCACTGTTTCATTCTGTTCCCACTACAGGCTTCAATAAATCAGTAATGAACAGTGACTCAATGCCTTATAATCCAGCATTATTCAGCACTGTCCCACAGAAAGATGCAATAAATTAATGATCAATAGACTGTGCAAGTGAGGAATATCAGCAACAGTCCTAAAAAAATTCTCCTTCATGAAGAAAAAAGTCTACCCTAAAGGTAGATTTTTCCTTCGGGCATGTTATTGCAACATGCTGATTTGAGAAAGGTATTTCACAGGAGTAAATCTGATGTTAGTGAGATCAATGTCCAGCTTTAGTGGGAGGAACCACAGCATCTTTTCTCATTTAAGGAGCTGAAGTTTTGATCCAGGTGTAATACATAGGGAAAGAGTCCAAAGACTCTTGTCCCACCAGCAGCCAGCAGGAGAGATGTGTCAGACAGGAGAGACAGCAGATAAAAGCAGAGTGGTGAAGAGAAAAGCCAGCAACTTATTTGTAGGATGAAGACAAGAATTTGTAGGATGAAGACAAGACAAAGAGGTAGAAAGATTTATGTTACAGGAACTCTCATCCACTACTGCTTGGGCATTTAGAAAAAGTGCTAAGCAAAAGGAAAGTCTGACCTAAAATGATGAAAGAGTAAACTGATTTTCATAACACAAGAATGAGGATTTCATTCCAAGTTGACCTGTTATGTGAAAACCTAAGACAAGCCACAGATTGTATCAGGTCTCCAATGGACTGATTGCTCCTGCATCTCTTCTAAGAGACACTTGAAACAATTGGCCATGCACAGGAAGTAATTGCTTTAATTCTGGTTGGGATGAAAAACCTTTCAATAGTTATTCTCCTCCTTTCATGTAGTGGAGAACAGTTCCTAGATAAGCAGTGTGAGGAAGGCAGGTAGAAGTTGTCCCGTCCATTTTCAGAGTTTTAGCACTGCACAGACTGACCCTGTGGGCAGGGAATGTGCCATGAGGGGAGGACAGAAATTAGGAGACCTGTTGCAAAAACGAATCTGTAGCCAAAGGATTTTTTTTGACCCCCTGGAATCCCATAGCTGTGATCTTTCCAAAGGCTGATTTTCCAGTTTTAAAGAAGCAGAGTTTTGTTGACTTCTTTAATCACACCAGAGGTGCCTTATTTCTAGGGCAGGAATTTTCCTCATGCCCTTGCAAAGAAAACAAACAGACAGTGGTTTTCCATCTTGCCCTGACCTTTGGAAGTTGTCATCTCTGCCAGTTCTGCACTTTCTGGCCCTGGAGAGACCAGTTCAATCCTGAGTGAGGGGACTGAGCCACCTCCCAAATCACCATCACACTTCCTGCAGGTTAACACCTGTGCTTTCCTTGGCGGTCACTCCATCCAAGAACTAACCAGGTCTGGCCCTGTTTGACTTAGGGGATCCAGGCAGCAGGATTGTCCAGACCTCCAGAATCAAAGATGAAAGCCCAGAGAGCCTCAAAGGAGCCTGGGCAGGAGGAGCTGCAGGCAGAGAGCACAGACCCAGCACAGAACTGCTGCCACAGACACCAGGGCAGTGTGCTGGGGCATGAATCCTCCAGCCCAGGTTTCCAGTGACTTCAGGGACAGGCCCTGGCTGGGTTCAGGATGAGAACAGGTCCAGACGAGGGGGAGCTGCAGAGACTGCAAATTCTAAAATGACTCATTCCTCCAAGCTCTGTACGTGAGGCTTCTGCTTCCACCAAGCCAGGTGACATTTAGCCACAAAAATACTGAACGTGTTTTTTACAAGGATGTGCATCACTGACTATGATAAAATACAACGGTGTGGGAGAGTCAGGATGCAGCTTTTTCATTGCAACTCTACATGAAGGAAAAATGGCAATAAAAAGGAAGTCTTGGCATAAGGAAAACATCCCAATGAAATCCTGCCTTTTAATCTTGGCCGCAATCTCTTCTCATCATCTTTCCTGCTTTTTAATGCTCTGCTGCACTTTTTATATTGTCCACTTTATCAACTTCACCTGTCTCAAAAGTCAATAAAAGCAGAGGCCACAGTTTTAAAATCCAGGCAAATGAACTGAGGCAGCAAACTTCTCAACTTTTCCAGAGGTGCTGACTGCTCACAGCTGTCAGGAACAGCAACATAACCTGTGGGTGATCAGTGTCTTTAAAAATCACTTAAGTACTTGAAGAGGAACATAACTGGAAAACACAGAGGATAATACTTTCAAAAGCTTCTGACTCAAGAGTCACTATTTTACTTTCAGGAGTGATTTAAGCACTTGGGAGTTCAAGAACTACTTAAAAATCAAGTGCATTCTGAAATACATAATACTTTCTGTGAATGGTATACAGATACCTCTTCTGGTAATATTCTTACCCAGAATTTTGAGGCTTCTCAAAGAGAGGATTCAATGTATTGAAATTCCAGTCCAGGATGGGCCACACACTCACCTACACAAGCTCCACCAATGTTCCAATGGAAAAGTAACTTTCCATGCTTATTGCCTGAGGAACCTCAGTAGGACGACCTAAACAACATTGTACTGATTGCTGTTGGACAATGTGAGGAAAGAATCTCCTGCACCTTTCTAGTGCCTCTGATGGAAAATGGTTTTTTTCAGGCTTTCTCCTGTTACCATTTTTTTCTTGACATCTGTTATCACTAAGCCAGCAGTAGAGTCAGTGTCCCACCACGATGGATGTGAGCTTCCAAAACACTCTGAGCAGGAGGAAGAGATTGCTAAGTGTACAGAGAGAGCAGTCATGTCATGGCTTAAGCCAGCTTGTTGATAGAGGAGGTTTACAGCTGTCATTAGTGAAATGGAGAAGAGGCTGCTGACACAAGCTCACACCACTGACAGCTACAGATCAGGAAAAAATCTCAGCACATGGCA
This sequence comes from Cettia cetti, assembly GCA_013401135.1. Lineage (NCBI taxonomy): Eukaryota > Metazoa > Chordata > Aves > Passeriformes > Sylviidae > Cettia > Cettia cetti. The sequence goes on along the minus strand of VZUI01080544.1, from coordinate 53,295 downwards.
GCATTTCACTGCTGAGCTGTTGGCCTGAAATTCTGTTAATATTTATCCAACGTGCTGATCTTTAACATTTGGATTGCTGCTGGTAGCAGAGAGTGGAACCAGCCTGAGGCCTTCACAAGGTAAGTGTGTTGTGTGGCCAGAGGCAGATTAAAGCTTGGTGAGTCCTGCCAACAGCCCAGAGGCATCTGCAGCTGAAGGGGTCAATCAGCTTGTACCTCCTTGGGCAGGGCTACCCAGACCTTCAGCAGTTCCTGAGGGCAGTGGGGAGGCTGGGATGCTGCAGGTGTGGTTTGCACACATCCCACCTTTACATCAGGAGTGTGGTCAGGGTCTTAGGCAGACAGAACAGCTTGGTCTTGCCTCTGAAAGAGAGGCTTCCAGGTCACTGTTTTCAAGTGTTCTGACACCACCATTGCTGCCCATCACTGCAAGAGTTAACTAGAGCACACTGGGGTTAATATCTTTGAAGTACTCAGGTTTCAAGCCTTTTCTCCTTGGAAAGAAGGTTTTTAATAGAAAGGCACATGCTATTTTCTCTTTCAGCCTCTGTAAAGAGGAGGAAGATTCTCTGTAACTGATTTAGAATCTCTTTTCTATGACTGAGCCCAAGCTCTTTCTTTGGAACAGCACTTTAGTGTTACTTCCTTAATTCATACGAGGTTTAAGTCATTTTTCTTTGGTTTTCTTTCTCACAGAGGACCTGTTGACTTTCTGTCCTTTAACACCATACAGCACTCCTGATTCAATCCTAGCCACCTACCTGGTTACATCCAAAAAGTTTTCTCTCAGTTTGCCTCCTGGCCTGATGTGCTGCTCAGATCTCTCTCACTGCAAGAAGCCTTCCCCTCTTCTGCTATTCATCACAGCAATTTCACATGCTCTCTTCAGCTGTTCTCTCCACAGGCTGGTGAAGCTGGTATGGTTATTATCCTCTTTATCCTCTACAAAATTTAAAAAAAGAAAAAAAGATTATTTATGGATAACACTGGGGACCACCCATACAGCAAGAAAAATTGAGAAAAAAACTGTTGTTTTCACGCTTTGGGCAGTTACACGCATGCATAGCTTGGATCAGACAGTCCTTCCCATCTGACTTCTGTTCTCAGTAAATATTTGTAGCTTTGCTGATAAAGCAGTGCTGGATTTCTCAGCTGGGCTTCCATATGGACCATAAGCTGTGGCACTGGACTATGGAACCTTATTCAGTAACAAGACTTCTTGAATAGTCGTTTGTTTCATTCTCTAATTTGGTCATGAAAAATCTGTTTAGGAATCAAATGGCAGAACAAAGTCTCCAAATACAGCTGCTTTGGCTATATTATGGATTGCTGTGAGGCCCATTGCAACAGTAACAAGGGCTCCAAGGCATGATTTTTTTTTATTTTTTTTTATTGTGACCTAAATGCAGTAATTCATGTATAGGAAATGGCAAAAATGTGGAGGACCTTTTATATATTATATTATTCTATTTAATACACCTTATCTTTGTTTCAGTCAGGTTTTACTCATGAACAAAGCACATTTCTTGTTTGTGCCTGCCCTGGCTGTGCACACAGGAGCTTCTGAGGCTGGGCCCTGCCTCCTGAGGAGCTGAGTGCTCTGACCATGAAACAAGAACAAGCTGCAATAACCTGAAGGAGGGAGCAGAGTGAGTACTTGCCCAGGGCTGGGGATCTGGAGTACACAGGGGGGATGTATCCCAGGACAGCCCCTGTGCCAGGAGAAATCCTGTGACCAGCCACAGGACAGCTTTGTGACAGGGCTGGTGGGGGATCTGAACTTCTGACTCTGAGCTCAGCATCCCTGGCTTGCCCCTGACCCAGCTTTCCAGTGGGACACCCAAAAATTGTCACCCCCTGTCCCCTGGAAATGACTTTCCATCCACCTGCACACAGGAAGGTTTCACTCTTGACTCAGAAGTCAAAGCTGTTGGTCAATTCTAAGTTCACTAGTTTGCAATCAGTAGTTTTTCCCCAAAAGATAAAATATTAGTAAGGCAAAAAAGACATAGAAAAATAAGCATGACTTCAGACCTCAGTGTTACAGCTTTTTCCCTTTTGGAACTAACAACAACTCTAACACTTCCCTTTTGTCCATGGATCTCAAAGTGCTTTACAAAGGCAACAAACATCACTGACAGCACTTTACAGTGAGGGAAACAGGAGCACAAAGGGGAAGGTTATTTATCTGAGAACCCTTCAAGAGACCAACAGCAGAGGTAGGAATACAAACAGTAATCTTCTGGCTATGAAAGCTGCTCCCTGGACATGCTGCTTGTAGTGGTCACATTTCTAATGCCAATAAAATCTGTGGGTTTGACCTCTCTGACCCCCTTATCAGTTCTTCCCTCCCTTCTCAGCATACACATTCCCAGTTAGTCATCATGTGACAGTGAAAGTCACTCTGGGATGGACTTAGTGCTTCTATTACTAAAGCTACTTTTTCCAGGCCTCTTTCTTAGGTACTGGTTCTGGTGTTTATGAGATAAATTTTATGTTTTGTGCAAAGCAGGGAGATTAGGCATGGGGGATGTTCAATGTGTTCAATAGGTAATTGAGACAACATCTTCTATATAAAGATTATTTCAAAACTGCCCTGGGTGCAAGCTGCAGCTGAATTTAAATGCAGCCTTGGCTTTTTTGCAATTTCCTGCCAGAAGAGCAGCTCTCAAACTGTTTTGAAATAAAAAGACACAAATGCTGGAAGGAGGCAAGTAGTGGGCAATTGACCTCATCAGAGCTCAGGGCTGGTGTTAGTAAGGCATTTTCCAACTGGAGGGGTTTGGGTTTTTCCATTCTTTTGGGGGTCGGGGGAAAGAAAATCCTGATTTCTCAGAACTGAAATGTTTTGCAGGAAACACATAATTTGCACAAAATGCTTTCTAGGAAGAATCTTCCTGTTCAGCTTGAGACTGATGGACAAAAACTGATTGGGAAAGTGTCCCAGCATAGCCAGGAGCCCAGTGATCAGCACATTCCCTGGTGATGTGGATTTATACCATGTGATACAGGAAAGGTTGAGTCGGCTCCAAGTAAAGCAGAGCAAGGGTTTGACACAGTCTTCCCCCAGCCACTGTAAACACTCCAACCCCAGGGTCATCCTCTCTCCTCTGCCCCAAGAAATGGGATTTTTATTAATTCAGAACACATCCAAGAGGAGCAATTTGGCTCAACACATTGATCCCACTCAAGGAGGTGTTTCAGACCATAAACATGAACCCTGGTCTCCTACATCCTATAGAAACATGCTCAGCACCAGGCTTTGGTGTGCTGTGAGCTGAACCTGTTTGCTCACTTGCTCTTTCTTCAACAAGCAGCTTTATTTTCATTTTGATGAGGCAAAAGTTCTAAAAATCCCCATTTTTACTAAAACATGTTTTCTCTCTAGACAGCTTTACTCAGTATTTTAGAAAGGAGTCCTTGGTGTGACACCAGACATTTAACATCTGCCCCACTTTGGGGTTGCCACTGACACCAAATCTAAAACAAACTCAATACACCAAGAATGGGAAGCATTTTTTCTTACCTCACCAGGCTGTGAATCAGACCCCCAAACTCCAATAATTTTCCAAAAGGTGCCATTGGGTTTGTTTGCTTGCTTAATAGAAAATAAAAGATTTTTAGTTCTTTACACTAAACCATCATTTAGAGAAGCATGGCAGGAGCCCACACTGGAAAGATCCCTGGGCTGCTGTTCTGCCTTCTGTACATTGCTTTCTGTTGATTTTTTGTTCCTAGTCTTGGAGAGAAACTGGCAGGAATGTGCAAGGTCCTTGCACAGCTGAGAGCAGATGATCCCTGTGCTGCAGCCCTGTAGCTACTGAAGCACTGGTTTGCACTCCTTCAGCCACTGGCTGCTCCTCACTGTGGTCTGAAGAACTCCAAACCTCTGTGGGATGCACCAGGTGAGTGAAAGTAAGTGAGTTCTCATCAAGAAAGGTTTCAAATCAGCAACAACAAATTTTCTCTAGTGTCAAATTTCCCCTAACATACATAATAAATATATCCAGAGAGAAGTGTAGGAAGGCACAATCTGCAAAGCTGCTAAAGAATTCTGTGATATCCCAATATTGAGGGAGGCCATGGCAGGTTTTCCCAGAGGGTCAGAGTGGTACCTGTGGTGGAGAGCAGGAGTGTAAAATACACACTTTTAGCTCACTTTCTTTGGCTGAGGCCAATAATTAGATCCCTCTTTCCAAAACTGCTCAGGCACACAGGGGGGGATGATGCTGACAAAAGTTTCTTTAACCTGCTCAAGTTCTCTTTTGGAAAGAAGCTCTTCCCCAACCCTACCAGAATAAAATGCTTTACTCAAAGCTAATTCTCCTAAATTAGGGTCTGCATTTACATAGAAGTAAGGATGACAATCTGAAGGAACATTAGCTGAAGGGTGCTAAAGAATAATGGCATTTTTCTATCATTACTATGAGGAGGAAAGGAAACTGTACATCACATGAAAGGCTGACCAGCTGCTCCTGTTACATAATGGATGGGGACATTGCTGATTCAATAAATGCTAAGAATACAGAAATTTATCTACGAAGACAGATACTCTTGTGTCCACTCTAAGACTTTACTAAAATATATGGCAAAAATATACCACATATTTCCTGGTTATTTCTCTTTGCATGCTGGTTTATTTCATCTCTTTTTTCCCCTCCAATACTTTTTACAGGCACTGAAGAGGAGCAGTGGGGAGGGAGATTGGTGTTCTAGCAAGCAAGGACCTCATCTTTGCCACATAACAGGGGAAAAAAATCCTTTACAGACTAGAGAAGACCTAAGATTTGCACAGCACTTACTGAACCTGAGTAAGATTTAAAACTTGAGTGGAGTTGGCAGGCACATCAGAGCCCACCTTCAGAGTGGCTGCAAATGAGGGGGAAACCCAAGAACTAATGATCAGCTAAATACTCCGTTCCTTCTGTCAGCAAATTTATAACATACACAAGGAAGACCTCAAAAAAACCTCCTTAGACAAATTCTGAGTACATTGTCAAAGGAAAAAAACAGCTTTTACTGAAAAAAAAAAGTCAACATTTGTTAAATAGAACAAAATATGGTTCTGAGACTGCAGCTGAATTCAAAGGCAGCTCTACGGGTACCTGGAAGAAGTGTTAGGAGAGAGAAAACTTGTATTTCACACAGATATCTGGTGCTTACAAATCAGAACTGGATATTTACTGAGGTAAGATTACCTCAGCCTGGACTCTGTTTGATTCCTGTCCTTTCCTTTGCAGAATTCTGGCTGTATAAAATATTCAAAAAATGTGGGAAACAGAGACATGAGGAGATAGACAATCATGTCTGCTGGTGAAGGTGGGCATGTGCAGGTATCTGTACATGGTCATGAATTCATATTTGGCAAACACTGACTGGAGATGAGAGCTTTGGGATGCCAAGGGTGGAAGCAGGGACCTGATAGTTCCTGAAAACAGTTCTGCATTACAGATACACTAGATAGAGAAATAAAAATAAGGTACCTGAACTCTCCATACTGTTTCTGGTTTCTCTGCATGAGAAACACGATTTCCAAGGGTTCAGCTCCCATTTAAATAGCAAAACAGACATCCTGGTTTTCCAGAGATTATGGAAAAAATCCTCTGCCTGCTCTACATCCTGGAGTGTATCAGCAGAGCTGGCTGTATTTCATTTGGGGCTGCAGAGCTCCATCAATTTGCACAAGGCAGGGAGCTTCTGTTTCCAAACAGACCATGAGGAGAGTTATGACCTGCAGATCAGGCCAGAATATCCTTGGCTCTGTTTCAGGATGCAAATACTGCTTTTTCTCTTAGAAATATTAAAATTGAATGATCTAGTGAGGAGGTCTTTTCTACCTGCTTTGGTTATGGGTCTTTTGAGGGATTATCTTGACTATCAAGTAGCTTTTAGGGTTTATCAGTGACCACAAGATCAATTGGCACTCTTAGAAAATGAATACAATTCTTGCTTACAGTAAAAAATCAAATGTGCAAGTATGGAGGAAAAGAAGAGAGAACAGGATTAATAAATTACAATTGTTAGCAAGCACTAACATGTATCGAAAATGGCAAATTCTCTGGAGTACAGCTGAGCTTCTTTTATTCAGGTCAATGACTCTTTTTGTGATTCTCTCCTCTCAAAAAGAGCATTTTTCAATGATTTATGTATAATAATCTCCACATCAGCATACCGTATTTTTCACTATTTGTTTGTTAAACATGCAGCAAGGATCTCACACTGAAGCCCTTAGCCTTGAAAATCCAGCTGGGATAGAGGCATAAAAATATACATGTAAAATAGAAATATTTATTATTGAGGCTGATGTTTATGATTTGACATGTAGGTAAGGGGAAAAAATACGTCATTTTAGATTGCTGAGTTAAGGCTTTAATGGTGTGAGTTTTAGACAGATACATGTGGGCTGTTTATTAAGGAAAAAAAATGGAAATCATCCATTCACAGGCCACCAGAGCAGGAAACTGCAGTAAGTGTTGCAAAAGCAGCTTGTTGTTGGTCTGTGCCAGTGCTGGCTTCTCCAGCCTGCAGGAGTCAGAGCTGGACAATAAAAAAAAAAAAAAAAAAAAAAACAAACAAACAAAAACAAACAAACAAAAAAAAAAACCACAAAGAAAAAAAAAAGAAAAAAAAAAGAAAAAGAAAAAAAATATTTAAATGGTTCAGATGACTTGAATCAATTCAAACAGATTTGCAATTTGTTGGGTTCAGGGTGGTTTTTTTCGGGACTGAATGCCATTGTGGCAGATTTTCAGCCATTTCTGCTCCTGTACTTCGAAGTGCTCACCCACCACTACATCCCAAGTGCCTGCTTCAAGTGCTGACATGCTGATTTCTTGAAAAAAAAAAAAAATCAAAATAAAATTCAGGTGTCCACTTGTTTGATGTCTCATGTATTACAAAGCCTTGTCATCCAGCCTAAGAGCAGGACAGAGCCCTGTGACAAAAAGGACACGATTCCCAACAGTGAATCACGAGGCTGAATATTACCTGAGGTAAAGGCTGAGCATGTTGTTCCTTTGTCTTAAACCACAGTTCTTCCATGGGAACATCTCTCCCCAGGCTGGAGGGCTCCCAGGGAGTCTCAGATGATCCCAAATCACACTGGACTATCCCACCAGTAAATCCATGTCTGGCCTGATTCTTATTTTCCCTCAGAGGATGTGAGAAATGCAGAAGCTACATATGGGAATTCTACACTGGGAAAAATAGCACCACATGTGAATAGTGACAGCATTTTGGAGGTTATAATTTGTTATAGAAAATATTCCAATAATTTTTATTATTTGATTGACAGGTGAAAATCCCAGCAGATTTCTATTTCAGTATGAATTGTAATTTTTACCAGGTCATACCATACATGTTCCCTACTGATGCAGAGGGTTTCATTGTCTTTTTTGTTAGTACAAAAACTCCACCAATATCAATTCCATTTTCAAATCTGAGAGGGGATGGACAGACCCCACACAGAGAGAGGGAACGAGGAGGGACAAATCAATAGATAAAGAATCAGATTTCCAGTATCTCTCAGCTAACAGGTCTGTCCCACCCTGGCCAAGACTTTAAAGGCAACCAAGCCTTCTCACTAGAGCTGTATTCTCAAAATTGACTGGGTACTTAGTAGGCACTGAAGTCCATAAATATTTCACAAGGAAAAGAATGCATTTCCCAAGCATTGACTAGCTACATATATTATTTATATGAAACCATAACTTAAGTTGAAAAACAATAAATGCTTCAACAACAGGCCTGTTCACAACCTACTCCATTACTAAATAAAATGGGCCATGCCTGTTCCTGAGGATCTTGTAGCTATGCAGAAATTCACTGAGACCTGCACAGAAACCCAACCTACAAAGCTGCAGGATGAGATTGCAGTCACTGCACCAATACCAGTTAAATTACTCAAAATTATATGGACAAGAGATTACAAGATGTTGAAAATCATTTACATTTCATATTTGTGTGGTACTTTATGCTCCTGTTTGAGGTCAAGTCTCCTACTCTAAATTAGGGCAGGGATGGCACAAGAAGGGAGAGGTGTTACCTCCCTTTTTATACCCAAACCACCAGAGTTCATGGAGATTAAGGACTCCATTTTCCACCACCATGCCCCCAGCACAGCTCACCAGTAGCCTTTTCTAGAGGAAAAAGGTGCTACAAAAAAAAAAAAAAAGATGAGGGTCAGAAAAACCAGAGATTGCAGATTCCAGATTGATGCCAAAAGACTCCTGAAGATCTGGGAACTGCACCGAGACTTTCCACTTCCCAAACAACTTAGCTACAAAGCTTCCCCTTCTTGGTGAAAGATCTTCAGACAGGTTTTTAAATGGCTGCTTTGTCATTCAACCTGTTCAACCCCGCAGAGGAGGCCTCTCAGAGGAGGTGTAACAGACTAATGCTCTTTTGCCTGAAGCACTCATAACATTAATGGAAGTTAATTCTGCCGGTGGAAAAGGTTTAAGTGAGTTTTGCTAGCTCATAACCACAGCTAGGGAGAAGGGAAAAGCTTTTGGAACAAGTGGATCCAAGATGTAGGCATTACCTCCACCATTTATGTGTTTACCACTCAGCTGGCAGCTAATGGCCCATGTATAAACTCAGGATGAAAGTGGGTAAAATAAATTGCATTCTTTGGAACAACCCTTTTCTTTCAGTGGCACAAAAAAACCCCGTCCAAAATGCACCCTGGAAAGCTATTTTGAGTTTGTTCTTTTGGCAAGACACAGAAAGTGCCAAGATAAAGTCAGTCAATTCAGTATTTGAAGGGGGGGGGGGGGAAGGCAATAAAAACAGTGGAAGCTCTGAAGACAAGACTCACCTCAGTGCAGACAGAAGAAGGATATTTATGCACTATTTATACCACTCGGAGTGCAAATTTTGCCTTGCATCGATTACAATTCACGTCTCAAAGATCTTTGTGCAGCTCTGGCACAATTCTAATAATGCAGAGGCTGAGGAAAAGGGAAACTGAAGCCACTTTGGGCAGGATCAGCTGGCACATCCCTGTCCCCTCACAGCCCTGGGCATCACACACATCCTGACAAACACCCAGACAGAGCAGGCTGGAAGCTGCAGCACGACAGAGGCTGTGTTAGCAAAGGAGCATTTCCCAGGCATTTCCTTGTTGTTTCCTGGCTCTGAGTAGGAGTGGCAGGGTTTGGGGTGCTTGGTTTTGCTGTGCTGGAGCCAAGCCCTTGGCCACTGTCAGAGGAAGGAAAGAAGAGCATCAGTGGGATGTCAGGAGGTGAAGCTGGCTGATGTTGTGCCCCCCCTGCCCTAACTGCTGCCCTGTGATGGCCCAAGGCAGGAAAGTGTCCCTGCAGCCATTCCCTGCAGCCATTCCAGAGCTCCCACTCTCAGGAGTTAGGCCTGGCCCAGCCCTGCTCTCCTGCTGTCCCCATCCCTGGCAGAGAAGACCCCAGATCCCCACCCCAGCTGAGCACAGCTCTGAGCAGTGAAGCCCACCAACTTATTACAGCACTGCTGGTTTATATGGCAGGTGAGAACTAATGCAGTGTGGTTGGATCCAAGAGTCCTCAGCAACAGACAGGAAGATAAATAACTTTGGGAAAGGGGGTGTTGACAAGAAGAGATTGTGGAAAGTGACTGGAAGGATGAGGAATCTGCACACCAGCTCCCTCCACTCCTACAGCAGCCTAAAAGCATCTCCACCATCAGAGCATCCCTGCTCCCTGTGCTCCATTTTTCATTGAAAAGGCATTTTAGGGGAGCTCTGCTTTGGCTGAAAGAGCCAACACACCCTTGACACCTGCTCCTTCCAAGACTCTGCCAAAGAGGATTTCTGGTGGCACCATGAAGATATGCCCAGCCCTGTGCTCCACGTCCCCACTAAAGCCAGACTCCACAGCCTCTGTCACAGCTGGTTCTTTGCCCCAGCAAGCTGATCCTCCCAGCTGAAAATGCTGTCACCATTTAGCAGGAGGCAGAGAGTGATGGAATCCCTTGAAAGGATTATCCAGCCCTTGATCCCGGACAGTGCCCTAAAGATTGGGAGGCACACCCAGTTTGGCTGCACCTAATTCCAGCACCAAACACATCTCCAGGAAGTGATTTCCTCTGATCTCTGCAGCCCTAACCCATCAGTGGCCACCCTGCAGACCCGAGTTAGAGCACAGAGAAGCTCCCAGGAGCGTGCTGTGTGCAGGATGTTGGTATCCACAGACAGCCCCAGGTGATCCCAGTGCCTCGTGCTCATCCTCAGCACAGAAGAGCTGATCCCACCCCAAGGACAGAGGATGAGAGTAGGGCTGTGTCCAGCCCAACCCCTCTCCACACCAGTCTCAGGCAGGGATGGATCTGCACAGGCTGCTTGTGAAGGCCTGGGAAAGGAAACCCTACACAACAGTGGGAAATCACATCCAGCTCTGTCACTCTGAGGGCCCACACTATAAAACCTTCATTGCTCCAATCCGTGAAGCAAAATGACAAATGGCTCCAGTCAAAAGCTTACAGTCAGGACTTAAATCTTCCACCACCCCCTTTCTGCCTGAATTCATTTTAGGTGTTCTGTGAGATAAATTGAATTTTGCATTCTTCCAACTGCAAAAAATAGATTGTTCTAGCTATTAAAATAAATATATGAAGAAAAAAATTGAAAACGTGAAAAAGAAAGGAAATATTAGTGTACTCAGAAGTCAGAGTTATGCTAAAGAATCACAGTGGTACTGAGCCACCTGTGCTATATTTCTGCAGGGGCAGCAAGGAAGAAAAAAAATAAAGAAAAAAAAAGAAAAATCCCACACCTTTTCAGAGAGTCTTTTTGAAGACAGTTTAAGGTTAAAATAAAAGCAGGTGTCGTAACTTCAGCTGCACTGCACCAGCTGACTGACTTCAGTGGGAGCAAGGGCCAAATTTTTTTAATCTTCTGCTTACACCTCCAGCAGCTGTAGAGCACCCCCTGAGCAGTGGGGAGGGGGGTTTGTGCCTGAATTAGAGGTTTTTCCCATCATGGTTATGTTCTTCAAGCTGCCTTCCTCCTCCCTCTTCCACAAGGCTCCACACATCATTTTTCTCTGGCTGGCCAAGTTCAGAAGAGTAGAAAATCTTAATTGTCCAGGGGGCTGTGGTTGGATGTCCCAGGACAGTGGCTGGAGGGTCCTCCTGGAAGTTGTCTGGTCCCTCAGTCACCATTTCCTCCTTTCATACCCCTTCATACTGGTTAATGCATTTACCTTCCTCCAACACTTCAGTGACAAGTTCTACACTCCTCAAGAAGTGAAAGCCAAAAATTCCAGATACCAAAGCTCCAGAGATTAAACTGAAGAGATTGGTACTTACATGTTTGTATAGCTGAGCCCCTGAGACCACAAAGCAGCAATTTCCACTTTTTTGACTCTTCCATCACCTCAGTCACCCACTAGACCAGATCTCTTGGGTCAGCCCCTCTGACCTGTTTAGTAGAATGTTTTTTATTCTGACAGTCGCAGATCAAGTTCAACTGGATCTATTTACAGGACTTGGGGAAGAAGCTCTTGAAAGATGAAGATACTTTAAATTTAAGCATCTGATTTTTTTCTTAGAAAAAATTATTTTTAAGTTGATGTTTAATTTCTGATCAAATAAAATATTTCATTCCACTTAAAGTTTTTACTGAATTTTTTTTGCATTCAGCCAGCAAACTAAAAAGTTATTATCAGTTATTTCCACTGTGCTGTTTAGATTTGGGCACCAAATAGATTTCAGTGCAGACAAAAACCAAACAAGTGCTGCATTGCTAACTCTGCCCAGCTTACTCTTAGTTCTGCAATAGCGGATTTTTTTTTTTTAAAAGCTCCAGCTTCTTGAATCATGTGATTCTATGAATATCTCACCTTGCTTTCCCACTGAAAGTAGAGGTCTGATAATTTGAGTTGCAAACATAAGCTCACATGGTGAAGCACTAAGTGACCCAAACAAGCAAAACGTATTTTTCCATCTTACTGATTTTAAAGTCAACCTCGTCATATGGGGCAGACATTATTTGTGATTTTTGAACTCTTAGGGTAGGAACTACTGTAAATTACTTTCCAGGAGCTACTTGAGAAAGAACTCTCCATCCCTGGGGCTTTTGACCCCTCTCTGTTGCTGGCCTCCTCCCCTGTGTTTTGGGGAAGGAAACCATCAGGCAGCTCAGCCCAAACCCCTACAAACAGCAAGAGTTAATTTGGTGCAATGTATCTGAGTGTAGTAACTGATTACATTTTTCCCCAAAGGAAACTTCAGTTAATTTGGTTAGTGACTCATATGCCAGGCTGCCAATTACAACACAGATGATTACACACATAAATTCACGTCGGAGTGGCTCAACGATCACAGGGAGGGGAAAAAAAAAAGAAAAAGAAAAAAAGAAAATAATAAAAAATAGGCAGAAAGAGGAAAAAAGACACCCCTTTACCTTCCTGAGGCTGGGGGTGGGTAAGAGCCCACCCTGCAAGGTGCTGGGTGCCCATGCAGGCCTCTGAGACTGAGTGCCAAAAGCTGTGGGGCTGGGACGTGCCATCCCTGCCATGGCAGTGTCTGTAGCTTTCCATTTGGGATTTTCACTGCAGAAATGTGTGGCACGCTCTCTAAAAGATCGTTTGCCAGTATCGTTAGAGGAATCCATACACAAAGAGAGCAGGAAGGAGGTTAAATGAGCAGTGCTTGGCAGTACATCAGTAAATCATTTAAAGATAACCTGTGCATACCAATACCCCCCTTTAAAAAAAAAATCCAATTAAAGTAACTTATTGCAAACCTAGTCCCATTTCTGAAGTGCTTTATATTCCTAAGGAGGAGTGGGAGAGGGAGAGGAAAGAAACAGGACAAGGAGTGAGAGTCTGAAGCTATCACATGAGGAAAGCCCAGGCTGGGGATGGGAAAAGAATTCCTACATGCCTCATCAATCGGAATCGATACCGAGGGGGCTTGGCCAGGCTCCTGAATACATATATTCAGAGAAAATGAGACTTTGCACTTAAAAGCAATAGGAAGTTCTGACATTGGTGGAGAGCGTAGGAGGAAGAAGGTTTTCTTTTATCTTAAAAGAAAGATATTTCACTAGTCTCAAATGCGTTTCTAGCTAGACATCCCTGCAGATAAACAGCTGCATGCATTTCCTGCAGTCAGGGTCAGCAGGCTGCTATAGGGGAATTCATGCAGCTCCTTGCTGGGGAGGTTGAAATCCTTTACAAACAGTAATTAAGCTTCGTGGCACCAGGGTACTATTATATCAGTTTTACAAGGGAATAAAAAGAATGTGGCAGCAAAGTGATTTGCCCAAGGTCATCCAGCAAGTCAGTGGCAGAACCAAGTACTACATGCACATTCCTGGTCTCCCATCCTCACCTCTCACCAGCAGACAAGTCCCCTACCTTGGCCTTTATTAAATAACCATTACAAAATGTATTCATTTTAATTTGGAACTATGTAAATTGACTCTTTCCCAAAAGACAGCAATTGGCTGTTAAATAAATACCGAGTGATTATTGCAATCATATTTGCTGATGAGTGGATCATCAGAGTAATGTGCTGGGTTCAATAAAAAGGTTATTGCCTGTCAAATAAACATGATGAGCACAGCCTGGACTGACGTGGGACAAATCCAACAGTCACTGGCTTTGGTGGGAACTTCAGCTGCTCAGCACCTTTTAGAGGCTGAGTTCAAGTATTTTTTGCAGTATGTAGAGAGAAAATTTGTGCTACCAAAGCAGCACTAACTCCATCAGCAAGACAACCTTAGGTCAGATTTGATTGTGAGAGTAGTGAAGTCTCACTGATTTCTGTAAAAACAGCTTCATGTGCAATGCTTCTCTTAACAAGGGTAAAAGTGGTAGAAATAATTCCTGTAGTATGAAAGGATGGGATGATTTTAGGATTAGTGTTAAATTAAATGAAGAAGAAAATGCTTCTGTTTTTATTATAATTCAGCAGAAGGAGAGAGCTGTAAATACAGCTGAATGGTCAGATTAGGTTTTTTAGAGAGATGGCCTGCACACAGAGGAAGCTATTTTAAGTTGTCAGCTTCTTTTGTGTTTTTCCAGAGCATGAGTTTGTAAGAATAGTGTTTGTTCTCCATCAGACAACCAAGAACGCCTCAAAAAAAAAAAAAACCCCAAACCAAAACAAAACAAAAACAAAAAAAAAAACAACAAAAAAACCCCCTGCTTGTCGCTGGCAGTCACACCCTGAGGCAAGCAGTGCTGGAAAGTACAGCCGCTGGTGGTTTTTTTTTGTTTTTTTTTCCAGGGCGCTTCTCTGTGCCGAAGGTGCGCGAGGGCATCATCCCGGTACAGCCGCGAGCATCGCTGCCTGCAGGCAGCACCGTGCGCGCAGGGAGCCGGGCCCCGCTGCTGCCGCCGCTGCTGCCCGCGTTCAAGGAGCGATGCTCGGTGCCGGGCTGTGGCAGCGGCCACGGGCACTTCCCGGGGCCGGCACTAGGTGGTGGCAAGCCGCTGGCGAGGAGCGGCGTGGCGAGCGGAGCCGCCAGCGAGGCGCTGCGGCAGCCGCCGGCACCGCGCTCCGCGGAGAATGGGCCCGATTTAAACCCCTAATGTCTCCCATTAAGGGCTAATGTCCTCCCGCACGCTGGCACAGAGGCGGCCGGGACGGGCTGTACCGCTCGGAGGGGACAATCCTTACCATTCTTATCTGCCGACCTTCCCGGGGTGTTCTTTTCCCGTTAATGTTTCCTTAAAATAGTTACTTTTTTTCTTTTTTTTTTCTTTTTTTTTTTCCCCTCCCTCTCCCCTCACGTTTAGTCCGTTTCGGGTTTTGCTACTGAAGGCTGAGATAGGAATTTTAGGAGATGCGGGCTCTGCTTGATTTCGGTGTGGAATGCGTCCTCTCCACCAGCGCAGCCGCGCGCTCACATCCGCGCTCGCACAGGCCAATTAGAATGTTAATAATAATTAAGTGTCTTACTCCTAAGACGCTCCTACACAGGGGAATGCTAAAGTGCCAGTCAGCTCATTTCATTACACGCAGGCAGACACCTCTCAAGACCTCGTGTGTTTGCTAAGGGAGCGGAGCGATTCCAGCTCGGCCAATCTGATTCCAGAAGATCTGCTCATCAAACAAATTAGAGCAGCCTACAGAAAGAAACTTGCACCAGAAAATAAGTCCAGCTGTGGCAGCTGAACTCCGACTTTTGCCTCAAACTGAGCCACAGCAAATAAATATGGGGTGAACCCTATAAATTTCCAGTGTGCAGGGGTTTGTGGGAGTCTTTACCTAGCTTTGGTTCACACGCTTCAAAGCTGCTCCATTTCAGATTTGAGATAATCCCCTAATTAAACACAAACTCAAGCCTTAAGCTGCATGTCGTCTGATTTCTACTTCAAAAATCAGAGCTGGACACAGACTCCCTAGGGCTGTTGAGCTTGTCCAGCTCTGAGGTTACATCAGAGTGGACAGCAAGGGCTGGCCCAGAGGTCTCCTTCCATCTGTGAGAGCCACGTGAGCCCCACCTTGCCCAGCTCCCAGGAGCGCTGCAGTCTGGCTCCCAGCTGAGCACAACGTGCTGCTGATTCACAGACCCAGCCTTTCAGATGCTTGCAAGCAGCTACATCCTTTGCTGGGCAAGAGGACTGGAGGTTAGCAAGATTTGGAAGAGTTCTTGGGCTCAAGGCTTGTTTTCGGGTAACATCCAGAAGGGAGCTGGGAAGAAAAGCTTGGATACATTTCTCATGAGCAGAACCTCTTGAGTGACTCTGAAGAGTTCTGGAGTTTTATTGTACCTGGCTAAAGGGAATGAACTTAATATGTTTCTGATACCAGAAGTGTTATGGCTACTTCTCACCCAAAGCTCTACTTTCAAAAAAAAAGGAAGAAAAAAAAAAGAAAAGAAAAGAATAAGAAAAAAAGTGAGTCAGGAAGCAAAATCTCCAGGAGCAGGAAAACAGAAAACCCTGTATATGCAGAGCACACGCCGAATAAACCAGATACAGAATAAGTTAAAGCAAGACTGAGTCATTCAGATTTCCAATAAATTAAAGGGAAAAAATCCTGTCATTTTTCACTCTATTTCACATCAGAGAGCAATCACAACAGACTATTCACTTAATGCGATGATGACTTTACCCCTGCCCCCAAGGGGTTTCTCTGCCTCTCTTGCACAGCCCTGAAAATTATCACTTTTGCCCCCATTTTACATCTCTCCCCACATCCAGTTTGTCCCATTTCAAATGCTTTGGGTTCTTACATCTGCTGTCAGTCTCTTTTTACTATCCTTTGATTTTTACCAGCTGCAAGAGAAAAAAAAAATACAAACCCATGTATCTGATTAATCGTGCATGACACATAACACTACACCTGAATGTACAGCTGAGTTCACCCAGATCCAGTTTTCCCAAAAGATCAGAAGTCTGAACAAAATCAAGCCAATCCAGGAACACAAATCCCATAAAGAAGATCCCCTGAGTCCTATTTCCAGTTTCTCCTCAGATAACCCAAGGGGATGCTGTGGGCCCAACTCACCGCTGTGGTAGGAATTTTGCATACCCAGCTTCAATTTTATCTCCAGCCCTTGGGAAGTAAAAAGCTCAAAGAGGAATCTGAAGTGAGGACTCTGCTTCCCATTAAACTAGAACTTTTCTAAGGCACCACTTTTCCAAGTTTGAGAGTTTTGTAAAGCCGTGTACAGGTACTAATGACTTCCATTCCAGAAGATCAGTGAAAAGAGTCATTGCACTTGGGTTAGGAGAGACCTTGGAGATCCCTTGTGCAAACTCCTGCTCAAAGCAGGACTAAGTCACAGTGCTGTAACATAAGATCTTGAAGTAGAAGAGCAGATGTGGGGTTGTTTCCAGGTAAAGGTCCTCCCAGAGCTTTTCAGAAATTTTATCCAAGCCTAGCAGTACATCAACAGAGTTTGCTGTAGAGCACAGCAGCTGCTGTGTTACTCAATAAAAAGATTTTCTATATTGCATTGCTGGTGTGCACCAGGCTTCTAAAAGCATTACAGAAGGTAAAAATCAGAAATGTATGGTGGAAACCAAAAGGGAAATGGCTGCATTTGAGTTTAGCACAAAAACCCAGTTATAATTTCACAGGAGAACTGAGGGAGAATGGAGTAAACTCCTACACTGCTCTTACTGCTTGGAGATTCTGCCACAGTGAGGCTGAGAGCTGAGAACAACCTGGAGACTCAATGTGGGTATTGACTCCCACAGGGATGCTGCTGACTGACTTAACTGGAACTATATTTGAGCAGAATGTTTCAGATCTTCTGCCCACTCTGTACGAGATCAAATTCCATCCACTCACTCATAAGCATGAGCTTCTGCTTTCTCAAAAAATTAATTGCAAATTTTAAACATAGAATAGTAACACGGCATGCAAAAATAAGTTTGAATAACTCTAGGTGATTTGCACTAGCATTACTCTGCACACACAAATTCTCAAACTGTGGAAACCATAGGTGTTCTGATAATCATTTTCCTCTCAGCTGTACAGTAACAAACAAATCTGTTCTATTGTTACTGAAGGCAACAGTGGAACTGTATGAGAATATCTGAAAATGTAAGAAGTATTGAAAGAGTCAAATGGTCTGAGCTTTGTAATTCACAGTTGTCTAATAAGACTAAAGTTAGTTTTTGGACACATTGCCATCTATAAATTACAGGAAAATTAGCTGGGCAATTAGCTGGAAGCAAAATAAGCATCCTCATATTCTGTAAAACACAGCAAATTATTTTATAAATAAGCATTTGATCCAACAATCATTTGATCTTAAGAGCTGTGTAATCAAAATTTTCAGTCACTTCTCCATAGCTGCCAAGAGTTTCAGCCTCACAGAAGCTCTATCATTTTGTCAACCTCCAGTGCACAGAAATGTTGAGGCATGTCCCCACAAGATGATCATCTGTCTGGCTTGCAGTTAAAGCCATGAGATGTTACTTTTTACATTAGCTGAGAATTGCCCAGTTGCAGTTTTTAAGTTTGTTAAGGATGACAAAGATGAGCATGACAGACTCGTGGTGATTAAATGCCTCTTGGATTTATTTCACAACTCACTAAATGTTTCTTATGATACAATCTTAAAATTAGAATGAACTGATCTCGTACCTACTGAAGTTCATGACGTGATGAATTCTCTAGAGGGTGAATTACAACAAAACATTGGTAGCAAATTATGTGATTATAAATGTAGCTCATCAAAAAACACCTCATGACAACAACATGAACTCTGTTCAGTCGTTCAGTGTCTGATGTCAGCAAATATGACCATTTTCACCTGATGGAATCACCCCCACTCAGAGGGGAAACAGCTTCACAAAGGAGCTAAAATTGTACAAAAGCTGTACTGGAACACTTTGCTGAGAAACAATTTCTATATTATACGCTAAAAATTAGGTGAGGGGTGCATGCACTTCACAAGTATCGAATTTGGACATGGTATATTGGTTTATATTCAGAGTTCTGGTTCTTTCAATTTCTTGTAGTTTGTGGAATTAATTATGTCCATTTCTACCTCAAATGCAGAAGGGGAACAAATAATTTCCTCGGATAAACGGACTTGAACAGATTGCAGTAGACCACAAAATATTGATTATGTTAAGTTTGAACTTCAGATTAAGGCACAAATGAAGGTTAATTCCAGTTATTCATGTAAAGAGTCCTATGACTTGCTTTAAAAATATATTTAAAAAGTATCAAAACTGGTCATAAGCACTATTTTCAGTAACAAATTGAAGTCTACAGGACTGAATTATATATTCAAGGGTACTAGATGTGAACATAAGAACCAAAAAAATAGATGATTTGCTAAGAGAAATGACATTTCTTTAAATTGCTCCTTCAAAAGGGCATTCTTCCCTTAATCACGTCGTTCTTTCCAAGGTGGGTGATCATCCTGCTCGGGATGCAGAAGACATGCAGTGGTCAGAGCAGCCCTGGATTCCAGCTAAGCCCAGCCACAGAGCCTCCTTTTCTTGTCCTCAGTCATCAGCCGAGTGGAACAGTGGGTCTGACTGCCAGGCTGCAGCTGGAGACAGGCAAGGAGGCTTTGGTTCCACCTTTTCCTGGGCAGATATGGCTCAGCTGGGAGAGGGACTGTAACCAGAGCTTCCCATGGGGACTTTGGACTGTTGAGTGCTCTCTGCCGTAACCACACCAAAGCAGCTGTGCTTTGGCACAGCAGCTGGAAATGGCCAGCGCTGAGGGGTCAGGGACCTCCCCTGAGTTCTGGAGGTATCACTGCAGTATTTTTTACTTCCCCCCCAGGTAATCAGGATGTTGTTGCTGTAGTTATTATTAAATTTGCTGTATGATTGGTCTGGAGTCCTCTATGCACACATCATTTCAGGACACATTGCTGAATCCTGGGCTCACAGAGCCACAGAAACAGCCCTGCCTGTGCTCACACTTCCTCTGGAGATGTGGAGGAAAATTCAAGCCAGAGAAACTGAGTTTCTCTCACAGTAAAACCAAGCCAGTGTGAAAACAGTTTGAACAAGTTGGGCCTTTGCTGTCTCCTGAAGGTTCAAGCTGATGAGATCGACACCACTAAGGAAATTCAAACTTCTGACAGGCTCCAGTACCCTGAAACAGCTCCCTGGGTGAGATTATATCCCGATGTCACAAGGGACTCTCCAGCTGTGACAGTCTCTCACTTAGCTGGTGTGGCCCACAGAACTTTCCTGCTTACATTTGTGGTCTTGACCACTCTGAAATAAATCCAGGGGAGTGCCTGTCTTTAGCAGCAAGGTGGACCAAGGCTTTTCCATATACCTCTACAACCCAGTCAAACCCTTCTGGTATTTTAATATAAGGCTTTAGGAAGCTTCATATGGTTGTGTTTCCTTTTTAGCATTAGCACATACCCACACCAGCACTTCATTTTCCTAAAATACAAATGTGTACATGTATAATAAAAACGTTGACAAGTCCTAGTCAGAATTTAAGAAGTTCTAGACCATGAAACCTGTGCACATAAAAAATGATAAAATGTACACCTTGCACTACTAATTTCTGATTCCACAGCCTGAGGACGCAGAGCAGTCCAAGGGACACGTGCTACAGAATGTCAGCTGGCATCAGCAAAGGTGCCGTGGATGCTGCAGAGCTCTCCTGTAAGACTGCTGACTGTTTTCATGGCATCACATGAAACACAGAAATAAATAGCTTCTCTTCTATGATCACAGCATGAAAGTTTTGCTTTGCTGTCTATCCCTTCTCATTAAAAGCATAAAACACAACACAAGACAGGGATTAGACACAGAGCAGGCATACGCAACAGAGCCACAGGGAAGATCTCAAGGAGTGAAGGGATTGGCACATGTGCCAATAAAGGCAGGCCTGGTGTCAGCTACAAGTTGTGTCCTCAGAAGCCAGAGCTGAATTTCACTCAGAGAACAGAGGAACAATAGGCACAGACACTCCAGACCACACAGGCATGCACACCCAGTTCCTTCTTCTGAGCTTCAGTGCAGGTGTTAAAAGAAGCCTCTCCCCCAGCAAACTGTCATAAAACTGTTACTTTTTCTTTTCTCGAGTCCTCTTAAAAACAAACAGGCATATACTCTTTTCCTGTGAAGCAAGTTTAGGGTTTTTTTCCTATTTAAATTACAAACACATCAGAAGTCTCTCTTACCACAGCGCATCCTGTCTTTTCTCTGTCTGACATTTAGAGTACAAACTCTTTAGGACAGGCTCTATCTTCAGTTTTTATGTCTCATACAGAGCTAAGACATATTCTCAGTGTTAAACATGAAGTAAAAAAGGCCCATCTACATTCACAAGGTTACATGACACATGCCCAACTTATCTGTGATACACACATGACATGGTCAGTAGAACAGGTCTGTACAAGCAAACTCTCCATGTACACACAACAAAACAGATCCTGACTTGTGTGCTGGGGCCTGCACACCTGCTACAGCATTGTACACACAGAGGAGGGCCTTGTTCATGCATCTGATGTTTAAAAGTCCCCAGGATGCCTGTAGACTGGGAGGAATAGGGAGAAGCAGGGAGGAGGAGGACTGCAGAGGAAGCTGTTGTGTCCAGCTCAGCTCCTCACGGTGCTTTGGTGAGTGGCTGGGGAAGGTGGGAGTGACTCAGGCACACAGACATTGTGTACTGGACTGTAGGGCTGAGAAAGGGTGAGAACCTCTGCCCAGTGTGACCCTTTTTGTGGGCAAAAGCAAAGCAAATCCATCTCTCTCAGCAGTTCCAAGCAGCAGCTCCAGTCAGGCACCGTGATGACATCAGCCCTGCTTTTGCAATTATTTAACCTCTGTCGTTCAGATCAGCAATGAACCAGCAAGGGTGACTAATACACACATCAGCCCTGCAAAGTTATCAACACACCAAACAGGGGGCTGGCCCTCAGGAGTGAACTCTGCTTTCAGGAGCCTCTTTGGTCTGTATTTGGGGAACACTGCATGAAATCAAACATTCCAGGCAAAACTCTGTGTGCCATGGCCGTGTCAGTCCTTTCACCAGAAGGATGCAGATGCAGCAGATATTTGCTTTTTCTCATTTCTGTGTGTCATTTTGCACTACTCCCCTCCAACTCTGGCTCCTGCTCTCACTCTTCATAGAAGCATGGAAAAAGTAGCTTCTCTTAACAGACATCTACAATAAACACGCCGATACTTGAGATGTAAACTGAGAGGCTGACATTATAACAGAGCCTCTAAATCAACCTCAGGACCTTGTTAGCATAATTAGTGATAGAACTGGTGGCTTACAAGATCCAGGACAGAAAATGGAAAAATAGTAATAACAATAAAAAAATGCAGTTGTATCCTAGCAATTGCTGGGATGATTGCTGATGGTTCAAAAGCAAGTCATATCTTGCGTGAGACAAATACATTTTATATGATGTTTAATCTCACAGGAATTCTGCCGGAAATACTCAGAAGCTTGTTAGAGGAAAATATGAGAAGCTACTCATGTGAACAGTAAAAGATTCTTGTGTGGTGGAGCTACTGCTACTCCCATGCTGTTAATAGGTGCACATCTTGCAATTACAAGCATATTGAAAAATAATGCTGCGTTCACTGCTCCTATTTACTAGTTTGAAGCTTTGGAGAAGATGACAGTCCTTGACATCCTTCCAGCTTAAACTCAGGTAAGATGGAGAAGCACAGGGGATTTGTTCAAGATCACCTGGAAGTCAGTGGCAGAGCCAGAAATAATACCTGTCTATAAGGGATCTGAGAGCACTAATAAGTTTTGATGGCCATAATCAGTCTGACCTGTAGCCTCCACCCTCTGCCCATGGTCAGGAGCCTCACTGAAGCTCAGCCCTGGGTCTTTAGTCACCAAATGAGCAAAGCTGAGTGCCTGTCCCCAGCTTACCCACAGAGCCTGTCCAGGGACCTTGTTGATCTTTACCCACTAATTTCCCAGCTTGACCTCAGGCCCAGCTCATCATGGTGGACCTGTCTGGTGATAACTGGGCTGTGTCTGACCATTATTAGCCTTGCTAGGCCTGATCCTGACCTGTGGATTCACTTCCTGGCTTGAGGTCGGACCTGCCTCATCACCACAAAATTGTCTGATGCTCTGGACTCCAGGCTGAAGTTGGCTGCCACTCCCAGGCCAGCCCTGCCTGCCTCCCTTGAGAGCTGTGGGGTGGGACCTGGCTGGTGAGACCCTGACCTTGCAGCCACGTTATCCCTGTCAGTTCCCTGTGTCTTTGGGAGCAGACAGTGCCTGCTGCACCCTGACATGACCCTAATACACCACCCTGCCTCCCTTGTCTGCATAGCACCAAGGGCAGGAAGAGAAATGCCACATGTGAACACAGGCAGAAAGAAATAAGGTACAAACTCAGACTGGAACTCTTCTTTCTTCCATGTTCCATGTTTTCTTCCTCCCACTTCACATTGGAGATGGCAGCATAGCCTGCCCCAACACAAGGCAGCAGCAAGAGACATTGAAGGGGTTACAGAAGGAGGTCCATGTTCTGCATCAGTGTGCCTCGAGAAAAATAAATTTTGGCTGATAAGAGTAAGAGTGAGAGGAATCAGGCTTTAGCAGGAGGAAGTGATCACAGCAGAGCACAGGAGGGAAAGGCAGACACCTGGGAAGGGGAACACTGTCAGATTACCCAGTGGGACAGCCACAGGAGGCAGATGCTGCTCCTGAGGACAGGTTTGTGTTGGGCTCAGCCAAGCTCTAGGGCAGCTCTGGTATTTGGGGCTCAGAGAGGCAGAAGGCTTCAGCACACACTGGATGGGAGATATGAGATGCAAAGAGGTCACAGCAAAAAGGCCCAGGTTGTCCTTTGGCTGATGTTAGATACATCCCTAACTGCAGCTGGGATCTGCCATCAGATCCTAGCTTTCTTGAGAAGCCTTCGGTGTGGAATGCAGCATTCCAGCAGGGTTTGTCTTGCACTGAGGTACCTGGATGTCTGGAGCCCTGGCTCCATGTGTGGAGGGAAGAAGAGCTCATCCAATAGTTTGGTCTCTAACTACGGACTCTCCTAAATTAGGCTTTTCACACAGAACAGCAGGAAATTCACATATAGCTCATGCTGAGGTTAATAGGCAGAAATTGTCTAAATCTTCATACACAGGCAATTATTGGCCTTTTAATTTGGAAGCTAAAGGAGGTGACTCAACAGAAAAAGGTTCAGGCTGATTCAGCAAGATCTTTCTTGGGAGTTAGTTATACAGCAAGAAAGTAAAATAACTTAAAGGCAGGCAGGAAAAAAATTGTGTTGTGTGGGTTCAGAGTATGGAGCACAGCTTTTGCCACAGACAGCTTCTCTGCTTTTCCCTCTTCCATTCCTGATACACCCATGTGCAGCTCATGGAGTGAATTAAGAGAAGAAAGAAGTTAATACCTCTGCAGCATCCAATACTTTAAGTGTCTACAAACCTCCTTAGACACTGTTCACTAATCTCCACACAATGGCTCTTCCACGAGAACTGGGCCTTGCTAGAAGTTTATTGCAATTTGGAATTAGACACCTCTGTCAGCCTCACAATTCACAGTGCTGAAGTAAAGCCCAAGACCCAGGCTTTTACAGGAATGGATGTAGTGAAGGGAAACTGTGGATTACACTTCTCTGGGGTCCTGCAAGTGGCTAATTAGCCCAGAGAAGCACTGAAATTCCCTTAGTCTCTCCCTACTGGAGGCATGCCAAGGGAGTCTGCCTTATTCTTACATGAAGGAGTATCTGAAGAAAGATCAAAGGATGAGACCAAGATTTCATGGCTAGTGAATCAGACAAGTCTGCAGAGGGTTTTGATACGATCTTTAAATCAAGAGGAAACTTCTCTGCTCCGTGATATGTTAGTTATGGGATGTTCATTTTCAAGCTTTCACTATTAAAAAGTAATTTTACTATTATGAGTGTTAAATTCCTTGCATCAATTGATGGCCTATAAATTTCACTCTTCACATGGGAAAAAAAAAAAAAATTCATGCAGATGTTTCCAAATGCAGTGTAGGCTCAGGTATATTTCTGCAATGTAAAGGCTGAGATTCCTTCACTTTCAGAGGGATTTGGAACGTTCATTGGGATACTTTGGAAAGGGTTACCTTAAGCAACTGTGTCCTTGCAGAGTGACCACTGAAGGCAGGGCAAGCCTGCCCTGTAAGTAAATGCTTTTAGGGACCAGCCAGCAGAGATGGATGAGGTGTATTCCTGCCCCTTTGCCCTTTCTCCAGAGCACTTTAAAGCACTCTGTAATCATAAATGTAGGAAGAATTTGCTTTCCTTCTGTCCATCCCCACCCTGCTATGGGAAAGAAAAGAATTATTATGACAATTGGGCAATTGTAAAACTGAGTAATTAAGTGATTTGCCAAAGGCCAGGTAGCCAAACTGGGGAACTGAACCCAAGCGTCCTCATGGCTGCTCCTCCCCCGTAGCCGATACACACAGACCCTGAAAGGTCGGAATCCTTCTTCCCTGGGGAAGATTTCATTTCCTCCTTTGAACACTGAGGGAGGGGTGCCTCTAAATCACAGGTTAGGCAGGCACTCAACTAAGTTAACACGATGTACTTCCCTGCACCATGTCTTGGAGGTGTAGTTAGGTGTTACTACATGCACTGCTGCAGCTCCTAGTGATCTCTGCCAAAAGCAAGCCCCATTGTGTTGGCCACCGTTCACACACAGTATGAGAGAGTCCCTGCTCCCAAGGAACTTCAATATTCTTTGATATTTCTGGGAAGCGTTTCATGAGAGAATTTCAACACAGGGTACAGGGCCTGTGTCTTCCTTTTAACCTAGATTACATCAGGTTAACTCCACTCACTTCAACACAAACCTGTCAGAGACGAGACTAGAGATCCATTATGTTTCAGTATCTCTTTTTAAAAACACTGGAGCATGTATAGCAAATAATCAGGAAATTAGTGGACAGGTGGCATTAATTTTCTCCAATGTCACCAATTTGGTTGCTGTTGTGGAAACACAGCAAGGCACAGCAACTGCTATTTAAGTGCAGAGAGCCATCCCTGAGCCCCAGATGGTGACCATATGATCTTTCCCTCTTATGGACCATAGACGTGTTTCCTACCCTTAGAATTTGAATTCTGCTTTCAAAGAGGGCTCACCTAAATCTGCCTACCCCCACAGCACCTGGGTGCAACACTGGTCCCTTCAGGAACCCAGTAAAGTCCCAGACAGAGGGTAAACAATTTGTGGAAAAAGCACAACCTGACTCAATTAGAATTTCCTCCATGAATAGCTCCCTATGTCAGAACGTAAGGCCCCAATTCATGGGGAAATCTGGGACCCATTTCCTCAGGAATTGCTA
This sequence comes from Cettia cetti, assembly GCA_013401135.1. Lineage (NCBI taxonomy): Eukaryota > Metazoa > Chordata > Aves > Passeriformes > Sylviidae > Cettia > Cettia cetti. The sequence goes on along the minus strand of VZUI01080544.1, from coordinate 27,589 downwards.
GCTATTTACTCAGAGAAATACTGCATTCTGATTTTGTTTTCTGGACAGTCTGGGGTAGGCCTTATGCTCACGTGAATAGACTGGATTTATGCTGGGCTGGTAGCAGTGACATGTGAAGAGATCTGTACTTCTAAAACCTTTGTCCTCCAGCACCTCATCTCCTTGGCAGAAGGTGTCCAGGTATCAGGAAAGGCTGATCTGCTGCTGTAGATGAACACACTCCTCCACCAAGCCCAACTTTATCAAAAACTACACCTGGGTGGTACAAGGTAGAGTAATTCTCTGACCTCTCCTTGCTAAGGAGCCCATGAATTCCCAAGGCCCAACATACACAGTCATGATCTGGAGGGTGTTGGAGTATGGGGGGATAATGGTTAAAACACAACAACCATCTGTGGGCCAGAGCCCCATACATCCCATAAAACACACTCCTCTTAGAGTTCTCTGAGCACAGGTGACTGATATCCTTCCTCAGGAAAGGTACTCCTATGGTGTCCTTTACTCTGGCAAATGGGACTTGTCTGTAGAATAAGATGTTACAAGAGAAGAATGAGTCTGGTACTGTCTGACCCTCAAGCAATAGTTACAATGATCTCCCAAAACCTCCAGAGTGTATAATGCACCCTTTTCAAAGGCCCAGCCTTAGCCACACACTCCTGTACAAACAAAATTGGATCTAATTCCAACTCCTATGGCCTTTCCTAGAGTTAAACAAAGCTTTGTGGAGCTGAATGATAACAAACCACAGAGGGAGAGAGAAACTGCATGAAGAAAAAAAAGCAAAACATTTGTCCCTGACATTTGAAAAATTCTTATTTGCCTAACTCTCCTGATTTCAGCAGAACTGTATAACTTTATACCAGCTTCCAAGTCTTGTCTCTTTTTTTAAAATCTCTCTTCTAACGAGGTCTGAAAGCAGCAGAGGAGTTCAGGCAGACGTGTGTAGGCTGTCTCAGACAGCAGGGGCTTCAGGCAAGAAGAATTTCAGGCCAACAGCGGCAAGAAAGAGAAAAGGTTGGTGGTGGAGGAAAAGAAGATGAAGAGGGAAGCAGTGAGAGGCAATTCTTGTGGTTTGGAAGTTCCTGTGGCTCTGTGTACAGTCAGCATTTCTGTCTGCAAACAGAAACATTTCTATTTGCTTTGCAAGCCAGATTTCTCAACCTTTGGCCTTCTGACCTTCACTGTATCTGGCACTGATCAGGTGTGAGATTGCAGCTCCCTGCTCACAGGGGCAGAGCTTTTTCTCTTGGTGCAGCAGCCAGATGAGATGGGGCTCCCCAGAACAAGGCTGACACTCACTGTGGCAGCGGTGGTGCAATGAGAAAACCCCAAAACCCCTCCCTTCAGATGAAGGTTTTCCTCAGCTTGGCTTCTTCAATGTTGTCCAATTCCAATAAAGCCAGACTTCAGGAATGAGAATCTAGGCATGAGCTGCACATTTGCTAAGAGTCAGACCCAGGTTCCACCTGCTCAAAGGTACACAGTTCTATCTCTGTTGGACTCTGTCAGAAGAAGAGGAAAGCAATGTCTATATTTGACCATTCTGGTCGTTCAATTTGTCCTTATCAAATAAAAATAAAATAAAATAAGGTTTTTTTGAAGGCAGTACAGTTTCTTTATACCACATGGACATGTTTATTGGCATATAAAATTCCCTGTTTGACTACACCCCACCCAGGCTCTTGTACACACCTGCATAAGTCTATAATTTTATCCCATGAATCATTCTGTACCATCAGATCACACCCAAGTCACCAGAACTTTAAGGAAGTGGCAAGTTTATTGAGCTGATTTTCATTTTTCAGTTTTAAAATAGAAGAATATTTTATTGGTGCCCTATATCCACAGGTATTTCTAAAAAAAACTACACGCAGAAAGACCTTGTAAAAATAATTAATTAAATGCATCCAACAAAAGGGAGGGCAATGGAAGGAAGAATTAATAAATTATGTTTAAGAGGCTTTTTGGACCCATCTTGCAGAGGTTGTGTCTACATCATGGGTACTGCAAAGCTGAAGCAGACTAAATGGCTCAAGTTCACCACAAATCATGACACTGAGGAAAAATTGTTACTTCCAATCTAATTTAAAGGGGTTTGGGTTATTTTCCTCTGGGCTTGGCAACCTTAGGAGAGTGTTGAGGCCATGGTTTTAAGCACTTAAGCAGCCTTTGAAGGACTTTTTTCCCAGGAAAGCGGAGATTTGCAGCTAAATTACTTATGTCAATAGCTAGGTGTTTAAGCAAACAACAGAAGAGGTTGCAATCCGAAAAGAAATCCAAATGCCGTGGTGTACAAGAGCAGTGCTGCAGTGGCTCAGGCTGGTTGGAGAATGTTCTTTATTACAAACACAAAGTGAAGCACATACAACAGAACCCAGAGATCTGCAGGAAAACATTTGCATTTTTTCACTTTTGTTTACAATGTAGAACATACTTCTATCTTAGCAGACATTTCTCACTTTTAACTTCTCAGAGTTGTTTTAGGATTACCAAATACTGCTGGGATCGACTGGCTCTGTAGTTCCTAGGATTAGGCTCCATGTGCTTTTTGACTTGCAGCCATTTGGCGGCCACTTCATTGTTACACAAATGTAACGTGCAACAATGACAAGAACTTCTTGCCATTCAATTATAAAATGACAGGCAGCCAAATAAGAATATGGGATTACCTCCTGGGCAACTTAAATTTATGTAATATTGCCTTTGGGTTGTTTTCTAGCCAGGACACTTAATTGCTAAGAAATGTGTTTACAGCTTGGCATGTGCATTATCCATTTGGGACCATGACAGGAGTGACAGAATGGTAACAGAGATTGCACAACAGTCTGGAAGAGGCTACCACCAGTGGGGAACTCCACCATGGTGCAAATACTGGACACCCATAATAACAACAGTCTCGGGTCCAGTCAGGGAATAAAAGAAATAGTAAGGCAGTGGTTGAAGTCTCTTACCTGCCCTGGAAGGGTCGAGTTTTGTAGAGATGATTGGGTGCCTTAGAGGCCAGATCTAGTTTTTCTCATCCACATTCATCATGCTTTTATTGCTTGCTAATGGAATGACAAAGAAGAAATGGTCTAAATCTAATCATGCTGCAGTTGAGTCTGTCTGGAAACCCGCAGCAACATCGAGTATCAGATACCCAAGGGGTCTCCCATGCACACACTCCCTCTGGTTAATGGCCTCCCTGCTCAGCACACCGTTACAACAGGGCTCTTTATTCCCAGCTCTGCCCAGCCCCACTGACACCTCCATTTGCTGTCCCCTCACCGCGGTGTTTGGTGCTATCAAAGTGCCGCCTGCTGCTCCAAGGGCTGCTCTTAACCAACCTCTCTCTCCCCGTGCTCCCAGATCCCTGTGATTGGCAGGAGGCTCTGGGCAGCAGACAAGGTGAATCCTGTAAACATGGCAAGAGATAAGGCAACAGCAAAGGGAATGATAACCACAAAAGTAGCTCACAGGGTTCAAGGGATGGAGGAACATGCACTGTTTATTTTCTGTGCTCTTGGATCAGCTGCAATTCCACATGTAAGCAAACTCGTTCCGCCTCAGCTTTAGGACCTGGAAAGTCCCTCAGCACTGAGCATTATTTAACAAAGAATATAGGCTTTCTTTATCTTTTATCTATATAGGAAACAAAACAAAAACAAAACAACGGAGACATTTGAACAATGCCTACAGCTCTGACTTAGGCCGTGTCTCTGCCCTTGTTTGCACTGATGTAAATCAGAGATCGCTGCAAGAGATTTAAAATTGGCCTTTAAATTTCTTATCACATCACTCCTCTGCTCTGCCAGTGATCTGTTCCGTGTGTTTCTAACAACAGTGCCCATGCTTTTGCCAAGCCACAGTTACACATGGAATGCTTTCTCTCTCTCCAGGTACACACAGTGCCTGTCACATCTTCTTTCATATAAAAAACACAGCTTTCATCCTGATCCCAAGAAGTGCACTACCAATTATACCAATCCCAGAGTTTTTTAACTCATTTCCCCAGCATTTGCTCAGCTGGCTTGCCCATCGCATTTGTTTATGATGAATTTTTTATGACATAAACAATTACTTATTCCCAGGTGCATTTAACCAGAAGAGCAGGAACAGAGAGAAGTAACAGACTTAGGACTGCCTGGGCTTGCATGGTGGCAGCAACAATACATTTCCAGGCTTCAAAGGCACTGATAGGGCTCCTTCTGCCTTTTGGGGGGCTCATGACTAGAACTGGCTGGGAAAAGGTGATTTTGAATGTACAGGGAATCTCTTGTTTTGGTTTGGTTTAGTTTAAGGGAGAGCAGCAGCACTTTCACCTGAGAAATCCAAGGCCATGCTTTGCACGGCACAGTTTGTGAACCTGGTGGTGAAGCAGGCCATGAACAGACAGGAACATGCACACAGCTGCACACACACACACCCTTGCACACCCTTACACACTCACACACACACACACACACACACTGCCCTGCTGTAGTGCAGCTGTGCCATGCCACAAGAACACGATGTGAGAGGCAAGGCTTGATCTGCATTTCTGTCTCTCTGCCTTGACCCCTAACACTCTCAGCACCACCACGGCTCCTTCAGCAGCTCAACAGCTCTCTAACTTCTGTAATATCTGGGGCATGGATTAAATTCCATGGTTTGAATAATGGCATTGATTTTTTAATTTCTTCAGGAAAGTGATTTATTCTGTCCTTAAAATCCCTGTAATTGATGTGTGTTTTCCAGCGCTGCCAAGTTTTGTCAAGGGCTTGAGAGAAAGGGTGAATAAAACACAGACATAGTTTCCCTCTTATGTCTGCAGACTACTCCTACCTCTGAGCTGCCAGGTAATATCATATAAGTCATATTAGCCCTTGTTCCCTTTCTATCCGTGGTTGACATAATTAGTGGAGAAAAATTGATGTAGCTGATGGTGACACAAGGCTGAATCTGCATCAGTCTGAAAACCAGGCAGCCACAGAACTGAGTAAAGTGACGAACTACCCGACCCTATATACATTGCACATTTCTCCATAAAATCCAGGCAATGTGATCTGCATGGTTTTCAGCTTGGATGCTTCAGCAATAATAATAAAAAAAATTGATTAAGAAAGTTTAAGAAATAGGATCTGAAAGTCTGTATCAAACAGAAATGATCCCCAAGGTACATTAAGATCTGACAGTCACCACTCAATTAGCAAGTGGGAGACAGCTGTCTGTCTGTCACTCTTTCTCTTCCTTGAACACAAACACATTCAAAGTCAATCCAGATCTTTTTGTTTCATCAGCAGGTTTAGCCAGTTACCTGCCGGATGTGGAACAAGTTTAGGTACCAATTCTTGTAACTCAGTAATGGTCCAGTGTTATTCTCCCTCTCTCTACTTACAATGTCTGACAAGCTAATTGTGAAAGGAAAGAGAAACCTTCTCCCAGACACTGCAGCTCTGGGACTCAGGTCTATTTAGATTTGCCATTTGTCTGTCCCCGTTTCTAAGCACAGTTCAGAGAACTCTCTGTGAAGAATAAGGCCCTTTCTCCTGGACCTTTTGAGAGATTTCCTATTAGTCACCAGGATAATTAAAGGTTCCAGTTGCATTGCATTAGCACCTTTCATGTCATTAGAGTCCAGCTGCAGTGTGAGAATCACATATTTGCTGAGACTCCTGTGCCAGCCAGCGAGCTGGGAGCAGAGCTTTACATTTCATCACTTTGTAAAAGAAATACAATTAAGCAGTGTTCCCTGATCATATTGCAGCTTGCAAGAGGGGCTCTAAGCACCAATCACTGGAATGTCTGGCCATGATTGTATTGAAATGGTGCTTTGACAAGGGTTTATGAACACATTGTAATAAATCCATGGCCACCTAAGACTCCTTAATTGTCAGTGTACTGCACACGAAGCTGCTCAGAGCCCCCGGTGGAAATGCCCATTGTGCCTGGGCACAGCACATGGCATCTCCACTTGACTTACAAGAAAATCTTCACCCTTTATTAGTATTGCAGGTGTTGTGCCACAGGGTTGGGGAGCTCTGAGTTCACCCTGCAAAAGCCACTGGTGCAGAGATTTAGTTTATTATAACATTGTTAATTGACAGACTTGTATGCCTGTCTAGTCAATAACAGCCTGCTAAAAATATGCATTAAGCAGAGAGAATGAATCAGCTGCTAATAGCAGTCTGCCTGATTGTCAGCTTCTATCTATCTTCAGGATTTGTCGGAACCTTGTCACTATTGTGCTCCGGCAGCTCCAAGCCTGGAACATATTTATCCTCCAAACACCCCTCTGGGGCAGGGCGGTTGTTGCTCTCACCAGTTTACAGATGGGAAACTGTGATATTGAGAGGGAGAGTGATTTGCCCAAGGTCACACAAGAAATCTGTAGCAAAACAGGGAATAGTTCATCAGTCTGGCAACCCCAGGGGGATTAACCTACCCCCCGCCAGGACATCCTTCTTGTCTCCTTCCTCTTTCAAATCAGCAGAGTTACAGCGATTTATACCCGTAGAAATTCTTTTAAATTCCTTGAGAATGCAGAGTCTTCTATTTCTGCGTGGAGGAAGTATTAACTGTAAGGCCTCCTTCCACAATTCCAAAATGCTGACATCCCAAAGCCAAACTTTAAAACATTAAATATACAAAACTTCTTTAAAACTAGTGCCTCCTTTAAACCAAGTTCCAGCTCTTCTCTTTGGGTGCATTTTTTGTAGCTGTTAACACCTCTAGCACCAGGTATAGGGAAACAATGAGCACCCTACACTGCTGTGGGGAGGCACACAATGAGCAACAGTGTCAGAGAGAGATGAGAATCTGTGAACTGGCCTTGAGTCTTGGCAAGTACATGAGTCCTTTAGTTCATGTATCAAATATGTTTGCTTGTAATTCAGTAAGCTGACATAGGATTTTAGGGAACATTAACTCATGTGTTACTGTGATGCTGTGATTTATTATACTGTTGCTATTATTAATGCTTCTCATGTGCTATGCAGTGAAAAAAATTAAGCTAGACATGATCCTTCTCACAAAGTTTGCCTTTCAAATAACATACGATAAATGAAAAAAGATAAGGGAAGACTGGGGCAGTTGATCTCAAGAATATGGACATAAGGTGACTAATAATGGGCTGGAAATGTGCCCAGGTTGTGGGCAGAGAAGCTGAGGGGGAGGAAGGTAATCAGGTGAGAGGAGCAGAGCCAAAAGCCCATTCCTGCAGCATGGCTCTGTGTGTCCCATGGCACTGGGATCAGCCGTGCCCCCGGTGCCCCTTGAGCTGCCCTCTGCCACAGCCTGGTGAAGTGGTGCCACAGCTGTGGGCCTGAGTTTGGAAACCAGAGATGAGTTATGGATGCTCCATCAATGAAAGTGTTCAAGGCCAGGTTGGATGGGCTTTGAGCAACCTGATCTAGTGCAAGATGTCCCTGGCCTTGGAGTAAGGTTGGACTGGATGATTTTTAAAGGTCCCTATCAATTCAAATCATCCTACAATTCTGTGAATTTTTTTTTATATGGCAAGTCAAGAAGTTAGATGGTAAAACCAGCAAGATCTAGTCAAAGGAAAAAAATCTGCTTAATTTTCTTATTTTTGCCTCATACACTCTTTCAACAAGGACCACACACATACTCTACCATGTCAGGGCTGCCTCCTGTATCTTCCTGCATGCAGATTCAAATCCTCAGTGTTTCAGGACCACAATTCTACACAGTCACTGTCAGAAGAAAAGCTCTGTGGTTTCTCTTGGGCTGGGTAGAGACCCAAACCACCAGTTTTAGCTCCTCTGCCTGCCTTTACTCCTTGTGATTCTCCTTTCTCTCCACACTTTTGTTGGGGTTGCTTTGGGAAGCCAAACCCCTCACTCCATTCTGGTGTGTCCTGCAGGCAGCTGTGGCTGTGACAGGTGATGATTCTGCAGCATCCCCTTCCTGTCCTCAAGGTCTGTCAGCCTCTCCATCAAGAGGAGACACTCCAGCTGAGGGTGCAGCTGCTGGAGCTACCAGCCAGCCAAGGCTGCTGGGTGGCAGCACTCAGAGGAAATGAGAAGTACCCAGAAAGGCCTGACCAGCAGTGCAATACACACAAATCTGCTCCTTCCTGGAAAAAGTGAGGGGTTACAGTCTTTTTGAGAATCCCAAAGGATTTTCCTCCAGCTTTCTACAGGTGGAGAAGTTGGACAGACACTGGACTGAACCATCCTCAAGCCCTCCCAGCCCACCAACAGTTCTGTTCCAAAGAAATGTGTGTGCAGTTAAGCAAACTTCAAAGCTGTCTAGCCCACTGACCCAGTATGGAAAAACCTTATTTAAGGCAGGTAGTGATGGATACAGTGTCAGTTTTTACTGGGGCGGGCTTTGCTGAAGGGAGAACTGGGCTCTGAAAGCTGTAAGTTCCTGTCCTACGAAGGAAGAAGTGAGATCAGTGTTATTTAAAAGTCTGAAATGTTCATTTTCAACTCACTAAGGTCTGGCATTGATAATTTCTAGTTCTAAAAGACTGAAATGTCAAAGGGGAGCAGTGAAGGGCCTTTGTGCAATGAGTGTCATCAAAGGAAGATTGTCCCAGACAGCTGACAGTGAGTGAGCCTGATGAGTGGCTTCACCTATTTGCAACTCTGCATCAGCATCTACCAAATGGAGACAACAGCTCAAGTCAGGGGTGATAAGAGTGTGGGCCTGTACTTGAAACCAGAGTGATCCTAAAGAGGAAGGTGCCCAGGAAATTGCAGACAGCATTATAATAGTAAACAGCAGAGTGAGTATATTCTGTAAGAAGCTGGTAAACCCTCTAGCAAATGAGAACTGAGTTAACTTCTGCTTTTCCTCCTGTCTGCCCTCCCTGCAATATTAATCGTTAAGGAGGTGAAGTCAATTCAGAACCCCTAACAGTCCATGACAGTCCCATTATTACCACCTGAACTTCCCTGGCACCACACATGTACATGGATAGTGGCAGACACAGTTACTAAAGCCAAGGAGATGCTCCAGAATGTCAGCTACTGGAATGCTCCTAGATATTAATGAACTCACAAGTTTTCTGTGAGATGGGTCAGTATTGTTAACCCCATTTACAAATAAGGATATTGAGTAAGACAGAGGGGAAGTGACTCACTGAAAACCACCCTGTATTAGAGACAGGAATAGGACTCAGATCTCATGACTCCCATTCCTGAGTCTCAACCATTATTAGATTGAAGCTGTAGAGCTTCACATTTGCTGAGGGCTGGAAGGGGGAAGAAACAAGAGGTGGGAAGGGTGCGGAGCTTCTTTAAATCAAAACTAAATGCAAGTTTCCTGGAATGAAGCCACCACTAATTTCAATAAATTTACTTAGATCTTGAGCTTTGGGATGGCATGAGCAGCTGTGAATCATCTTGGCCAGTCAAAGGAATAATTAATTGTTGTGGGTAAATCTCAAAAGGTTTAGGGGTCAGGTAAGGTAAGCAGCAAGGCTTATCCTTGACTGCTCTTTTCTGCTCTGCAAACTGGAGGCACTCACTTGAACACTTACCCCGTGGATTCCTTATGCCAGATCTGTCCATCTGTTGCACACACTTTCTGCCTCATCTTCTATTTTGATTATAAACTATTCAGTGCTGGGATTGTCTCTATTTTAGAGGGTTTTATAGTACCTGCCATGGCATAGCTTTGATATGTGTAAGCATAAAAACGTACCAGAGGTACAGCCATTGCCCAAATAGTAATAGAGGCTGAACAGTTTGGCTCCTGAGATTTTTTATGCTTCCTGATTATAGCAGGAGTGGTTTCCTTGTGGTGCTTTGATAGTTTTGCTCCCAGCACAGCTCGCAACCAGGAAGTACAAGAATGCAGAGCAATGGTAGCCAGGATTTGCAGAGCAGCTCAGCATGCATGATCAGAAGTAGGTTTGCAAAAGGGCTCAGCTCCCATTTAGGCACCAAAATCACTACCTAGATTTAAAGAAGTGCCAAGCTGGTGGGCTACGGAGCTCCTTAGAAGATCCAGCCCTCATGGCAGCTTCTGAGTGCTTAAGGATCTGGCTCAGTGTTTTAGATTGAAAAGGAACCAGGGCTGTGTAAAAAGCGCTGCCCTGACTCGGTGTTGAATATTGTTATTTTTCCAGGTTCTAGCCCCTCTTAGGTACTGTGAGATGAGACATGCAAAAAATCTTGTGTTGTTGTTACCTCTTGATTCCAAACTAAAATGTAAAGCTGGGTGTAAAAGGATGCCTTTTATTCCTACTCTCCTACCCTGAAAACTCAGCTCCTCCCTAGGCAGAGCCTGAGGTTTGTGATTGCCCTTCAGTTCCTAAGGCTCGTAACCAGGCCAAAGGAAATCTCATGGAAAAGGGAGCACTGAGTGTGTCTGCTCCTTCCCAGTGTCCCTAATCCTCAACTCATCCCTGAGTGAGGGAGGCAGTGTCCCATGTGATGGATTGTCCCTCAGGGTTACAGCTCGTGGTGCTTCCCATCTGGACCTCTTACCATGGCTCCTCCTTTTCTGTTCCAGTGCAAAGAGTGCCAAGCTATTGATGGTTTTGAAAAAGTTTGATTTTTTCACGGGGTAGAACACAGGCACTGCAGGGCTCAGCTGTAACATTCCTGTGGAAGCCCTGAGAACCTCACTGAGAGCCCAAAGGCATGGAGGAATTTAAAAGCCCTCAAGCCATGTCTGAACTGAGAACTTCAGAGCACAGACATTCAGGTTCAGTTTCATTTTGAAAACGTATGTAATGAAACATTTTGCTATTTAAAAATTATTATAATTTACTTTTCCTTCCATGGGAAATTTCAAATATGTCACTTTCCCCCCCCCCCTGAAATAGACCTCTACATCCCCTGCATAAATTTTCCATGAATTTTCCCAAATTTCCAGATTCTAGGATTACCTATAGGCAGACATGTTGGCTTTCAACCCTCTTCAGTGCCCTTACTCAACAGTCTTTTTTCCAATTATGATTACATTTTAAAGAAAGAGTTTATAATCCCTTGCCAAAAAAAAAAAAAAAAAAAAAAAAAAAAAAGCTTCTTTTAGGTTCCAAGTCTGGAGAAAGGTTCCCTTTTGTTCCTACTAAAGAGATATGTTGCCTGGTGCTGACTGGGAGCAGAGACACTCCTGCATTCCCAGCCCTGACACTAACTGCCCCTGTGGCCCCAGGCTAATCGCTTAAATGCTCTGGCTCAGTCTCCCCATTGGTAAAACAGAGATAATGATACTTACCATCTTCTTCACAGGGGTGTTGCAGAGGAATAATTAGTTTGTGTCTGTAAAGCACTTTGAAGATAAAAAGCACAATACAATTGATAATAATTATTGCTATGCAGACTGGTTCTCCCTTCCCCAACAACTTACTGGTGCAGAAAGGTAAGGAAAGCCCTGAACTGAACTGTCTCCCAGTAGAGCCCCAGTTTCAGCAGAAGTGTTTCTAAGCCAAAACCATAAGCCAGCCACCCCTAAATTTTTAAACTAGAAATCAGCTTTAGTGACCCCAGTTCTAACTTGCCAAAGTTAGATGTATCACTGCATGGAAGGGAGATTTGTTTTTCACTGTCTCTTTTTCTCTAGTCCCTCGCAGTTTTTAATAGCATTTTGTGCCTTCAAAAGCTTCCATCAGTCCCTGATACCTCTGCCTTGCCTGGCATGGGGCAGCAGCTTATTATACACGAGTTCGTTACAGCCTTGGCTTCAAAGCTCCCCGGTTCAAAGGGTGCCAGAAGTGTTGAGCAGGTCAGCACTTTAATGCTGATCCACACATCTTTAGAGGGCAGTAACATCGCCACAGTTTTGTTCCTGGGGGAAACAGAGAATAACTGGTTTGTAGAGTTCCCTTTGGCCTTAGCGTTGGCCACAGAATTGGATGCTCCCGGTGGCAAAGATCAAGCGTCATGGAACCCTGGGGTGGGTGAGCCTGGAGGGCTGTGATGTAGTGAATGAGTGAAAATGTGCCTTTGTGAGTCACTGACTTGTTCTTAATGGCAGCCGTGGAGGAACAGGGAAGGATAAAGGAATACAGGGGTAAAGGAGCAAAAAGTATCAGAAAGGATAAAATAATCAAAACTAGTTCTTTCCAAGCACTTATCTTTTGAGTGTTTTATCAAGTGATAGATGTACCTAAAAATTATCAAAAATCAATCAGAGAAACTACTACTCCAAAGATACTTCCTGCAAAAGCTGAACCAGACCCTCTTCCCAGCCCTGGTGGGGGGAACATAAGGGGCAAGGAACAAAACGACCTAGATATGGAATATTGGCTATAATCTTTTTCATTTGCACATAGTCTTGAACTTCCTGTACTGAGGGGCAAAGTCTTCTGCAGAAGGCCCTTCTTGCTGCATTTATGACCCAAGAGGAAGCAAGAAAATGCAGAAATAATTCTGTTCCATGGAGATCCTAGAGACCATTTTCCAAAGAGACACTTTGAAGAAGTAGCACTTGAGTCACTGGACATACGTTCAGGCTGAATCCAAATATTGAAAGTAAACAGCAAATCTTCCTTTCTGGTGTCAGCCAAAGCAGAACAAGCCATTTTTGCACTGGGTACATTCATTCAGTCTGTTAAACTGATCTGAGTCAAATGGTACCAAGCCCTGGAAGAGCTTTGCACTCCCTGGTTTTAATCAAATGCAGGATGTCTGAAAGCAGAATTTGCCCTGCAGTGTCTGGTTGGGAGATTTGTATTAGCAGATTGCTTTGAGTGAGAGAACCAGAGATTTTGGAACAAGCAACCACAACAAAAGGGGGTCTGTGAGGACCTTGGGAAGAGCTGTGTTCTGCAGCACAGGAAATGTATCACAACCCAGCCCTATCAGAAGGCTGTAACCTCTCCTGGGTGTGATTTATTGCAAAGCATCACTTACATGATGCCTACAGACTGTAGATACCTAGAGAGTGGGCATCTCCAGACAATTACAGAAAGATTATTTTGATGGCTTAAGTAGAATTTGGATTTTTCAGTTGAGATGGATGAATTTCTCACCAAGGAATGATTCAAGTGAGAGAGAAGAGTAAAAGATGTGGGCTCTAACATAATAGGGTCCATCCCAGCTGCCTGATTTCAACTTGGTCGTGAGAAAAACCAGCCCATGATTAGGACACTACTCATTTCTTATTTCTCTTGCTTCATCCCCTTGTTTCTGGTCCCTGGGGAAGGGGGTTTCACTCACATAGGGCACACCTGTGGTAGCTCCTCAGTCTGCACAGGTGAGACTTGCATTTCTGAAAGGCTTTTCTTGCCAGTTCCATGCCTAGAGAGCTGAACTTCTGTTTGCACAACCATAGAGACTGCTGCAAAGCCCTCTATTTTTGTGAGGATATGGAGCATACCAAGTGCACAGGTGCCTGTAAAAGGTAGAGATTTCATTTGGGAAGGAGATGATGCTGCATTTGGCCTAATCTATGGAAGTAGCTCTTCTGAGTCTCAGGTGAAACTGTAAAGCTTCCTTGTCTATAAAGTTTTGTCCTCCTGCTCAGTTTGCCTTAGACTCAGCCATCCTTGCACCTTCAGTAAAATACTCAGAAATACATTTCCCTGCTTCTTTTTCCAGGGCCTGGGTGGCATGATCTCTTAATGCATCTGCCTGTTTATGTTAGCAAAATGGAAAGCAGCTTTGTTTATGGAAAAGATCTATTTTTGTTTTACTTTTTTCTCTCAACTAAACTGACTTTTATCCAGGATCGTGTTTTGCTTTGGGAAAAGAAATGTGCTGCAATTCTTAGCCCTAGCTTAAAAGTCAGGTCAAGAGGAAAGGGGGAAATCCTGATCATATTATTTAATTTTGTAGGATTATCCTGCAGCCTGAAAATCTAAAAGAATGGAAGAGTTAATATCCCCTCTTCCTCGCAACTTCTTGCTCTGTGTCCCTGTGCAATGACATTTGCTATTCTCCCACATGTATTTACACAAGCCAGATCAGAAACAAAATCAGTATTTCCATCTTCTGGGCAGGGGGACGGTGTGTGGCATCCAGGGGAGAAGGCAATTTCAGAAGCCATCATGCTCCCCTGAGGGTAAATCATGTCACTGTGTGTCTTTCAAGTTCCTCAGACTTTGATCTTGGGAGAGATTGAACGGGCTCAGGTCATGGATGGTAGATTTTGAATGTGGACCCAGACAGGGCAGGGTGACGTGGAGATGATGTGAGAAGGTGTGGAGCCTTTTCCCTCTGCAGCCATCGTGGAGAATCTGAGAAACAAACCCTTGTGTGTGCAAACTGCCAAAACAGAAAGGGTTCTGCTCTTGGCTTGGGAGGAGGTCTGGCCTGTCCTCGTCATGGTACACTGCTGGGCAGGCTTTGGCAAAAGCTGATACTGAAAGCTTGGTTCTCATTCTAGCTCTGCTGCTGACTCACAAGATGGATTTTGTCAATTCTCCTCACCTTCCTCAAGGGGATGGAGCTCACACCTGCCTGTTTTGCAGAACTGTTCTGCCCTCTTTGCATGTGTAGTATGGAATTAGGGGTTGTATGAAATATGGCCATCACTTTATGACATTTAACATGGTGAATTCATGGTGAAACCCATCTGTAAATATATAATCTATCCTTAAAGCTCTGTGACATAGGGAATATATTATCCCAATTTCAACTATGAAGGTGTGTTACAGAAAACAGTGGCAGCATTGTCTACTATGAAGGTTGTCTGACTTTTCCCGATATCATGTGTGTGATTTTTTATGATGTACAGAAATATAATTGCATTAAAACCACTGTGCTGATGCAAGGTTGCCTTAATTCCAATGCAGGGAGCTCAAAAATGAAGGAAATTACAGATTTTAGGTAGGTCATGCAACTTCAGTTCAACCCCCCCAGTGCGTATGGCTCCATGACACAGTCATTTAGCATATAACCACACACAGATTTCATTCCACATTTTCCCTGCTTCCATTTTCAGAACCTTGTGCAAATCACAGCACCCTTCAGACTAATATCCATGGGAATCTTTAAATACAAGCTGTTAAAGTGACCTAAATGTAAGAGTTTGCTGCCACTACCCAGTAATAACACGATAGGATAGCCATGGTAGGCACTTTCAAAAAGGATAATGAACGATGATAATAACCCTTAATAAGTCATAAGAAATAATAAAGTAGGTAATGAGGTGTCAGTTTTCACAGTTAGCTGTGAAATGTTTCTCATGTTGACTTGAGAAAAACCATATAAGGGGATGAAAATGGCCATTTCTGTTGATTTACTCTCACTTCCAACATTTCTCCCTAACATCAAATTTGTGAACTGGAACAACGGAGCTTAACCATGCTCTGATACATGTTTGGTGCAGAGAAATCCTTTGAAAAATGCAGAATCGATTCAAGAACAAGGAACAATAAGATATCAGCTAGTTTCTGGCTGATTTCCCATCTGACATTGTAAAAGCATCCAGGACTATTAGTTTAATTTGAAATAGAACAGTGAGCCATGGAACCATCCTGGAACCCCTCCTAGCACATATGCACATACACAGACCCCAGCAACTCGCTCCCTACCCACAGCCATCTGTCATGTGTGCCAACTGGAGCAAACCACTCATACTCAACAAGGAGCTCATTATAGCTTCCTCTTCATCCACGGGGCTTTTGGAAAAGCTCACAGTCAGGGGGAATGTGCAGCAGGGAGGGAAGGCATTTAGGGCTGGGGTGCAGTCTCTTCCATTGCTTCCTGTCCACATCAAAGTGCAGGCATTTCAGTGACAACCATTATTATTGTCACCCAGGAGAACATCCCTTCTTCCTGGAACCCTGTTATGACTGGTAGGCAATCCAGGCTGACCTGCTCTGGACTGCTTCAAGAGTTTATTTCATTTTCCTTATCTGTAAGTGTGTTTCCACTCATTCATTTAATTTAAATTTTTCCCAGTTTCCCATAACCACAAGGGAAGTACTCACTGGAGCAGATTTTCAAGAGATACCACAGCTCAGTTCCACCGTCACAAACTTCATTCCCTGTGATTTCACTTGTGGTCAGTCCATATTTGTTATTTCAATGTCATTTCCTACCCTTGAAACGCCATCAACTCTTCGGGACAGAGATGATTTTATTACATTGAATTATTCAGTGTCCAGCACAGAAAGGACATGATCACAAACATTGCAACATATTAAACAAGAAATGGCAAAGCTACAGAGGAAAACTCTGGCACAAAACCAAATCCTATTTCTTAATGTCTACCTGAAGCAGATGCTGGTAGTACATGTAACGTGTGGGGCTTTGCTGATTTACACCCTTGTAAAAATCAGTATTCAAAGCTCCTTTTCATGTGCAGCTTCCATCTAAGTAAAGGAGATACTGCATATCAAAGGCAGCTGCACCAGCCACTTTAGATTTATTAGTAAATCCATTGAAAAAACATTTCCAATGAAATAAATCTCAGCCTGCTGACTTCCTCCTATTCTTTACTTATCCTCTTATTGATTTTTGTCTCGGAGATTTAAACCTCTCAATTTGTTTTACGAGACACTTGTCGAACAGATGACAAGAAAAAAGACAGTGCTGGATATTTTCTTTAGCAGTTTTAAGAAGAAATAAAGAGCATTTCTTTGAAATTAGTCTTGCTCCTGTGACACAGTAGGAAGAAAATATCTGACAAGCCCTTTAGAAGGCATTATCTCTGTGCATAGAGAGAGCTTACGGGCTGCCACCAACACAGCTTTGTGGCAGCAGTGCCCCAGAAGCTCATTGACAAGTTTGACATGTAAACAAGCTGTTGCTAAAAATATTTAACCTGGGGGACCCTGGCTAGTTGAAGGGGCTAGTAATGGAATACAGATCCTTTCACCTCCAGGCATCTGTTCCAAGCTACGCCATTGAGTGAAAGTCATTATCGCTGGATGGCTGTGCAGAGGAATGAGTAGGTGGGCTCTGCTCTGTGTCTCGTGAGCAAATTGGGGCATTGCTGAGCCATCCTGGGATTTTCAACAGCAAGCTGGGGGCTGGCATCTTCTGGTGACTGGGGCCATTGCTCCCAGGAGGAAAATGTCCTTGGTTTATTCCCCTGCAGCTCCCCTCCAGGGACGTGTCACCTGGCAGGCATATGTGTCATTGCAACAGCCCCTTCCCAAGCTGCTGCTGCTGGTCTGGAGATGAGAGAAGATGGAGAGAGGAAATGGAGGGGAACATCTATCCCCACCCCACTCCTGCCTCCTGCTCCACAGCCTGAGCCTGTCCAGCCCATGAATGCCAGACACTGCCCTGGAACCCAGATGCCAGCTAGTAATTTCTAAAGTCTCCCCTATTTTATTCTAAAGGTTCTCTAATCATGTTTTTCCAAGAGAAGATATACAGAGGCTAAAACACAACCTCCACCTTGGAGATCCACCTTCTGGAGCAGGAGTGACAGTGACAAGGCAGCACAAGGGACACTCCTAAAAGTGAGGTGCTGACATTCACCCTTGACAGGGCAGTCCAAGGGCAGACCCTGCCAGACCAAGTGCCTCTCCTCAGCTTCACAGGGCTGAGAGGTTAGGGAAGGGGAATTTCTATTCCCACATGTTTGAAATTGGTGTTACTTCACTTACCCTCCTTTTCTCTGGGCTGTGTGCTCCGATGGCTCTGTCAGCTCTCAGGCAGTCAAACAGCTTTCCCTCCATTTTGTTACTCAGCTTGAGCAGCTCTGCACCTGAAGTCGTGCCCTGAAGAGAGACCTAAGGGCAATGCCACTACCCCACAGACCTTGGGCTGTGTTACCCCATTCTGGTATCATTTTAACTCTGCATTTTTCCCCTGAGGTGGCAGTGGTGCCCTCACAGCAGTAGCCAGGTCTCAGCCAGGCTCTGGGGCCTCCTTCCCTCAGCAATGGCAGTGCCAGTCAGGGGCCCTGCCCCTCCCAGCAGCCCTGCACAGCTGAATTTCCCCTCACATCACACACACCACACACAAAAAAATACATATATACATATCTGTCATATATATGTATATATGATACAGGTGGGAGAGATTGCTCCCAGGCCAGGGATTTGTTGCTGGGATTTGAGATTGCTCCCGGGCCGGGTATGGAGGCCGTGACATCCTGACAGGCCAGCATGGCTGTGAGAAGGCCGACGTGGGGGAAACAGGTGGGAAACCCTCACTCAATCCCTGCTGTCTAGAAAAAAGTCACTTTCCCAAACTCAGTGTTTCTCCCCCAATGGCTTCAGGCTGTCAGAGGACAGCAGGTGCCCTGTGAGGAGACTGGTGCTGGTCATCAGCCATCCGCCACTCCTGAGGGGAATTTAAGGCTGGTCTTGTGTCCTTACAGGCCTTTCTGTGCCACAAAGAAGGAGGATTTGGATCCATTATGTTGTTTTTATTGGGTTTTTTAAATTACAAACCTGGCACCTCTTCTAGTTCCCATTTACAGTGTTTTCAATTCCCATTTACAGAGACATCTCATCCCAGGAGCTCCAGGGCAAACTCCCTCTCCACAGGCGCAGGGCCAATGTTGCCAGGCAAGGTTGGTGTTAATTTAACTTTGGGAATAGCAGGAACAATAGGACTGGAAGGGGCCTTCTGGTTCATCAGACTAGTCCTCTGTTGTTAGAGGCAACTACATTATATAATCCTTTTTGCAAATGATGCTGGCTCTATCCTAAAGCGAGGTGGGTTATTTTTGTCCCCCTGTGTCCGTGGGAAGGCCCTTGGAGAACCTCCCTGCTGTAAGGACATCTTCATCCGAGGAGCATCTTGCTCACCACAGAGCATCGTTGTTTTTAATCTCCAAGTGCACAGCCCAGTTTGAACCCTATTATTTTTCATTCCTAATGCTGCAATGCCCAGGATGATGTGAGTCTTCCCCTGGAGTACTCTGGCACTCCACATTTACAACACTGCCCTTATTTTGTGTCACCAACACAGTCCTACAGCAAGATCATTGATTGTGTTTGATATTTTTATCAGTCTAGAGGTTTTGCCTTGAGAAACTGTGCCAGTTACACGCCAGCAGACCCCCCTTCAGCACAGCCTTCATCTCCCTTTTTGAGGAGAATGCATTGAGCAGAGCTTATCCAACCTGGGTAGATCTATTTATCCTCATAACTTTTTTTTTTTTTTTTAATTCAAATTCAAGGAGGTATCTGCAACAGGTGTTCTTCTATCATATATTGTAAGGATGCTGTGTCCCATGTTGGCTGAGAGCTTTATGAACTCCAGCCCCTGGAGAACCCCTGGATGCCACACCTTACCATATCTCTTACATATCAGCACATGTTCCCTATATTTATAACCTCCATTTCCTTTCACTCCATGCAGATTTTTTGACACAATTACTTTTCACCCTTTCTACAGGACTTATTTCCATCTGATCTATTGGCAGGACAGGAGAGAAAAGGAACAATGCAAGACCTTAACTACTTAGTGCAGAAAATCCAGAGGGATGTTCTGTTTTCTTGTATACTGACTGTCCCATGGATGATGGGCATTTCAGAGGAGGGGTCCTGTTACAAAGAGACCTGTTTCCCACCTTCTTTTTTGGCACTTCTTAGAAGGCCTCTTTGGAAAGGACTAATGGCCCTCTGGGACAAGCCCTTTTCTGCCAATAACCATAGGTCAAAAGTTAAACTGAACAGTGGAGAATGAAAACCGGATAAAATGCGCTATAAATCTTGACATTCTAATTGAGAACTGTCCAAATCAAGCTGCAGTAGTGTGTCTGGTTTACCTCAATACCCTACAAGAGGCCAGATCCTGATTTCCTTAATGGCTTGAAGTATCCTACTGATTTTTACTGGGACTTCTCACTTGATTAAGACAAGCAAGATTTGGTCTTTGAAAAGACTTAATGTTTGATAGTTAATGCAATTTCTGCAGCCGTAGCAGCAGAATGGTGGTTTTGATTTCACAGTAAAGGCATGATCTTCTCATGCAACAGTGATGTGGCTGTGTGTGTGTGTGTGTGTCTGGGGGCAGAGGCTTGCAGGACAAAAAGATCTGTGGACAAACACAGTTCATAAGGACAATGTTTTATTGAAGTGAAATTTGTCTGAACATACCATGCCATCTAAGATGTTTTATGGATATTTCTGCTGTCTGAGGTAAATGGGGGAGGATAACACCTATTTTACAGACTGGTGAAATCAGAGCATAAAGAATTTGAATGACTCAGCCAAGATTACACAGTAACTCAGTGGCAGACCCCAGCAGAGCCTGGAGTGCCAGTGCTCTGAACACTGGCCCAAACTGTCTCCTTGACCTTGTCATCTCTGTCAGATGTACATCACTTTCAGACACTTAAAATACAGAGTCAAAAATAGAAGAACAGAACTTGTTTATTCCTCTGCTTATATATTAAACATAACTTTGCTTTCAGTGAATAATTTTGTTGTTTACATTTCCATGGGAATTCTAATCTTTGAAGCAATTCATTCCAGACTTCTGCTATTCCCTTTTACAAAGCAATGCATAGATACTGGAACAGAACTGCTGCTACTACAAGCAGACCACTGTAGTTCCCATCCTGGAAGCTCAGGAGAACTATCCTGTAACATTAGACTACAACACTGTTTTATTAATGTTACACCTTGGAGCTCTTCTCTGAATAGGAAACTTTCCTCCAAATTTATTTGAAATTATATCCCTCTGCCCTGAGCTAATTTTTTTTCAGCCTGGTTAACATCATAAAATGGATCATTAATATGTCCTTTGAAAGGGATGCCAGTTCTATATAGTCTGTATGTGTTGGTGCAAAGAAATTTGCTCCTACTGTACAGGATGTGTGTGCCAGAGAAGAGAGAGAGGGTTAAAAAGGGAAAACATATACTGGAATGTAGTGGCATAACAAATCCATCCCTAATCTTGAAAGCTCCATAGTGCATGAGTAATGAAACTAAGGATGAATTATTACAACTTGCACTCATAATTTACAGGTACGAGTGTATTATCTTACAGCATAAATATTCCATTTAGGCTTTGTGATGGGGTTTTTCTCCATATAGGAAAATAAAAGTAGTATTAGTCACACGTCCATAGCTTTGTCAGTGGTTGCAGAATGTTTTTCTTTCCAAGAGGAAAGCGTACTAAATAATGCAAAGCTTCTATTTAGGCTGCTTTTTCAAACATTGACACTTTCAAAATCTAGAAACAGTTCTTTTAATTTTAAGGGCTACCATGTCTGCTCCCTTTATTCCTGCCCTTTATCATCTTACACACCATATTCTTATAGACAAGGGGGAAAAAAACATTCCAGTGTCTAATAAATCTGAAATCCATCAGGGGCTGCAAAGTGTTCATTCTCCTGCCTTGGTTCAGATCGTGTTACATTCAGCAGCACAACAAATGCACTTTGTGCCCCAACACCAATGCATTAGGCACTTTCCTTCATTTTTCCAGGGTGGGAACTAAATCCATTTTTTAGAGTTTTGAAAATTTTTTTTAACAAAAAGAATAGCTGCAGAATTGATTCACAAGCAAGGAGAGGGGAAAATCACATTACAATAGTTGTTTCTGAGCAGAATTTTAATATTGCTAAAGGACTTTAAAAATATTTTGTGCTGCAAGCGTTCTCTAGCATGCAGCGCTCTACCTTTGGTTTTCTGAGCTAATTTATGAGAAACTCTCTGTGTGCAGGTCTCAGTAGTCCTTTTTTGCTCTTAGACCTTTTGCTGCCTGTTACAGTGAAGTTGCACATGCTGTGCTTTCACAAATGGGAATTTTACTTTTGTTCTTTCCTGTTGCATTTCCCTAAAATAAAATACACGGGGTGTGGGGGGCGGTGCAGAGGGGCAAGTATTTTGTTATTGTTTGTATAAGGAAATAATGTAATGTGGGGCCAACACTTTGGGCACACCAGGACTGATTTTCTAACACATGATCTCACAAGTATGAGAGTTTTTATTTCAATGAGCTCAGTTCACGGCTATGGACCTAAAGGAGGAGTAGATTAATAGGTGTCAGGCAATTTAATAGTTTCTTCTGACCCTTGTAGACAGTTTTTTTTTCAGAAGAGCTGAGCCCTCAGCAAGGTGAGTTCTAGAAATCAGAATCCAATTATGCTTCTAAAAACAATAGTGCTTCTCTCAGATACCTGCATCTCAGTTTCTGGTTTTGTGAAAGGCAAGCATTAATAATGAGCTAAAATTGTTATTAGTGAAATGGTCAGGGGAACATATCTATGAAATGCTTTAGATTCAGGGATGCTAAGAAACATTAAAACAAAGAAATTGCTTGTAGAACAGACTTGTCAAGTTTAAAAATGTCCATGGAGATAATATTTCAAAACTTGTTCCACACAAAAATTAAGTTGCATTTATCAAAAGCGGAACTATTTGCTGAGTGGATATTGACCAGTGTGTGCAGCTTAAGGAAGAAACTGTAGTTCTAGCTGATGTAACTGGGGCACTTCCCCATGGCACAAGTTTACAAGTCTACAGACAAAAATTGAAGGGCAGTAGCAAAAAAAGAGAAAGAGGAGAGGTGCTGAAAGACAAACTTTCAAACGAGCACATGCTGATCTGAACGAGCTGCTGCATTTGTGTACAGAATTTAGGTGGGGTTACCCTCACACATGAGCAATTTCCTACCTACCCAAATTAACCCCTAACATATTGTCAGGTTTGAAAACCTGGACACTGAGAGGCAATCAGGGTCAGATCTCAGCAAGGATTCACTGTTGTATTAACATTTTTTTCTTGTCCTCAGCTTAAACAGAAGAGACAGCAGAGCAAACGCTCCAGCCCACCCCACTGGGCTGCTGTGCTGGACTGAACAAGACCTTATTGCAGGTAAAAAGATAAATTAAGTCTTCCATGTTACTTATGCCAAAAAGGTAGGGTTTTTTTCCCTCTTATCAATAAGTGATAATTTGAGCATGCAGTGGACACCTGTGTACTGAAGAAGGTGCTTCTGCTGCACACTATTTTCATTGGGAGCAGTGTACCAAATGTGAAAGACTATAAATGTTACTGGAGTTTCCTTTGAAAAAAACAATATTCCCAATGCTGGCATGAAATACTTGCCTGAGGAAAGGATGTTATGGTCATTTAGAAATCAGAGGTGGAACCAGTGAGGTAGCAAAGGGAAAAAAGCACTGTAGAGAGGCATTTCAAGGAAAAATGTCTGGTGGTCCCTCCTTTCTCTGGCTGGCCTTTGGGTAGCCAGCAACACCACTGCTTTAGTTGTAAGGAGTCCCCCATTTAGGCTAAGGAAGATGGTCACATTTTAAAACAGAAGTGTGTTTAGAGCTGTAGTCCCCAGTGAATATTTCTTAAGAAACGGTTGAAACTGTCAGTACTTTAGGAAAGCTGGAGGTATTGCAGCCATTTCCTATCAGATGATGTCTCTCTAAGCATGAGGGGTAATAGGACTACTTTGAGCAGATTAGGTTAAATACTAAACTTGACTTCATTAATGCTGATGGAAACATAGAGCTCAATATTCTGTCAAAATTATATTTTGAAGGAAAACCTCCTTTTAAGTAAGACTATACCAGTTCAGAACTGTTAAATTTGATACTGCTGTAACATAACACATTTCAAAACTGAGTGTCAAGAGGTAGAAATGTTCCAGTCCTGTAAGAACAAATTCATAAACTTTGACATTTTTGGTTGTCTTTGTTTCTACTTTTTAAATGAATTTCCATTAGAAAACTTTGTGCAAAGGATCTTGAGGCAAGTAATTATTCAGTGATTGTTTTAGGCCCATTATTCCTATTAAATAGTGAGTAAAGTAATCGTAATTTATCTGTGGCCTCTGTATTTTTGTTTGCAGTACAAAGCTGCAGCAGAGAGCTCAGTGAGTAACCTTATTGCCTGAGCAGTACTGACATCCCTGATGATTCTTGTACACTAACAGCGTAATAATAAACAGAAATGCTTTTTGAATTACAAATTCCATTGGAATCACAGAGGGAAGGTCAGTGTTCACCAGATTGAGGAAGACAAAACTGGTATGAAAGGAATTTTATGTTCAAGCTTCTCAGAGGGGATTAGAAGTGCTTCCTTAATAGTGACTGAAAGGGAGCTGGAATGGTGTCACTGAATGTGCAGACATTGCCCTGCTTGTGCACATCCACACACAGCCACCACATACAGCAGCACAAGGACCAAATGCATGAGGCTGTGGCGATGTTTGAGGGGGTTTCAAAATACATTTTTTTTCATCCTTCATCTCCACATGCTAAATATATAATGAGATACCTTGTTTTCTTGCCCTGCAGACCCACATGACCAAAATGAGGGACATTAGTAAGTGTTAGAAAAAGTATTCAAGTGTGAAATGAATTTCTCAAACATTAATAAGTATTTCTAGAACCTCAGTTTCATAATTTGACAGTTCCACAGTTAATAAATCACAGCAAAAGGAAAGTGTGATAACAGCAGAGCAAAAGGAAGCCTGGATCTATGAAGTGCAACTGAGGGATAAGTGAAAGAAGCATGCTGATGACCCTGAGTTTACTTTTGGGTTTTCTGAGCTTTCACTCAATTAAATTCATTCCTCTCCTCTAAAGACCTATTATGTGCCTTTACCTACGTTCCTAACTGATTTTTCATGTAATTCAGCTGCTTTGCCAAGTTATTTCCATGATTTAAGGAGTACTGATTAAAAAAAAAAAAAAAAAGAGTAACACAGAGATGAAAGGAGCATCCACACTGTATTCGAAAAGGTTTTCTGAAGAGGTGGTTTGATTTTAATTAACTTCCTGAATGAAACAATTCAGGTCTGGAGCTGGCAATCTCCAATAATCACTTTTTGGCCTCTGGATGAAAAAGGGAGTCAATTACACAAAACAATGCAACAGAAAGGCAGTCAATGGAAGGAAGTAGTTCTGTGTATTACAGCAGTACACACATTAAGAGAGGCCCAGGATCCAGAGGCCCAACCTGAGATTAGTCCCCACTGTGGTAGACACTGAATACACATTGCAAGAGACAGCCTCCTTACTCCAAAGCTTATCTTCTCTGCAAGACTAGTTCCTGTTTATATATTTTGAGCATTTCCCCTAATTCAAACTATATGCAGAGAAAAAGCCTTAACTTTATTGTGAGTTGCTGTCCCAGGAGTCCCACAAACTGCAGTTCCAGTTACCCAACAACTGATGGGACCATTCTGTAATGGGAACATCACTTGGCATCACTCAGTCGTTCCTTCATCCCTGAATCTCACCCTCTGTACCACCTTTTGTGTATTCTGAAAAGAAATGACTTAGATTTTCCTTAGGTGGAGCTAATACAGAGCTTGAGGAAATATCCAAAATATTCCTGTTGCCATTAAGCAAGACAGATAAGAATGAGAGAAAAAAATTTTTAAAAAAAGACCTGACAGATAGAATGCCTTGCCCAATCTGATGATAAGGAAGTAGTAAGCAGATCTTTGTTCAGTTCTTGCCACTGCAGGATCCACAGCAACACAGCACATCCTCACTTCAGACACACATCTGTGCTACTGCATCTTCAACTTACCCAGCAAAGCTCCCAGGCTTCTGCTGAGCAGGGAGTGTAAGTCAGGAGGGTTGTGTTAAACCTGCTCTGTGCTTTCCACTGCTGGGAGAGAGAGAAAACCCTTGTGAGGGAGTTTCGAGTCTGAACTCTGTCACCTGTCAGTTCCACTGACATTAATGTGGTAATTCTGGGTTAGGATTTGGTTTAGGAAGGCATCCTCAAGCAGCAGAGCACACTGGTTTGAAAACAAGAATATTTATGAAAGGTTGCTCTGGAGTGGTTGTTTTTATTGATAAAATTCAAACCAGAATCTGACCCACTGACTCTAAGCCCAAAATACAATTACTCAATGGTTTAACCAGCAAGGTAGTGTCTGTGGTAAGGAAATAAAACCAGCCTTTAAAAGTGATATTTCCTTTATGACTCCTGCTGTACTTTTCCTTTTGTCAGCATAATTAGTGAGTTAAGGAGTAAACAGAAGGGGACTGTGGGAGAAGTAGGGAAGCTTCAGTGTTGTGCTTTTATCAGAATGGCACAAGTCCCATTGCTTTGTTCTGAATCACCTGATCTAGGGATTTGGCAAAAGAAATTTTGAAACAGTTGAAAAATGAATGAAAATTATCTTGAATGGGAGGAAGAAATGCTTAAAGTAAATAGCTTAAGTCGATGTGTCCAAATGTCACATGTAAGGATGGCTCTGCTCTGCTTAATGACAGGAGAGCAAGGAAGGTAAGGGGGAGGAAGGGACCCTTTTTGAAGGGCTGTTGTTCTAATGTACCTGTGTTTATTTTAAAAGCTTTTCAAGGAGGTAGGGAGGGAAGCTACTGTCTCTCAGTGATAAAAGTTGAGTGATTGAAGACCCCATTTGGGGGCAATCTGTTCTCTGTCTCTGTAGTTGCCCACAGAATCCCAGATATGCAAGTAAAGCAAGCTCAGGAGAATGTGGCTGGTGGGACAGGACTAAGAATCAGGACTCCAGTACTTTATTTCTGGTTCTGACTCTGACTTTGTATGCAGGCAATTGACTTGGAAGTTCAGTGCAAGCACCTCTCTGGCAAATGGGAGCCTCTCCTCCCTTCCTAGGACAGGGAAGCAGTGAAGCTGAAGGGTGCCTTCCAAACAGATTGGGTTCATGGTGAGAAGTGGCTCAGGTAGTACCTGGTAGGTAAAACATACCAATGTGCAGAGCAGATCCTTATTGAAGGAATTCTAATTCCTGTGACTCATCTGTTCCTGTTCTAATTAGCCATGGTGTGTGAACACCTGCACCCACCATCTCCCTCTTATGTGGCAAATAATCTCATGGTTTATGGCTCTTGTGTTACAAAGTGATTCTTGCACAGTGTCTGATATTAAATATCAGCCTCAAGTCTACTCTGCTGTGTGTGAGCCAGTCTGTTTTAAAAGACAAAAGCTTTTGCTTCAGTTGCTGTCATGTACAGACACTGTAACCTGGCCCTTGTGGAGAAAGCTGGCTGTGGAACATCTCCCTGCAGGTTGCTGAAGATGAAGGTATTCTTGGTTTTAGTTCCAGCAGATTGTTCAGCCAGAAGTTCAGAGTGAGTTCCAGCACTCGCTGACCCCTGCTGTCCTCACACACCTCAAAATGGCCCTTTTTTAGCAGAGAGGAAAAATCTCTTTCTCCCTGCCTCTCTCCTGTGCTCGCTCTCATGTAACGTTGTCCTTTACGAACAATGACATATTCTCACTGCTTCTCGTATGCCCTTCCATTGAGATGAAAAGCTAAGTCCAGATTTGTTTTTGCTGTCATTCCAAATGAAGCCAGAAGAGCTATTCTGGGAATCATCTGCACTCTGCACTTTACCTAAACAAATTTGAAAGGACAGGTTTTTGAATGCAACTGATCCTGCAAGGTACACAGGGCCTTTAGTCAATGAGAGAGAAGGACGTTCCCAGCCACACTGGGGAAGACTGGGTTTTTTCATTGCACATGCAAAATCCAAACCTGATCTTTCTGCATGTTTTGGGATGTGATCAAATTAGTCCTCTGAAAACATAATAAACAAAAGAAGAGAGAAAGAGAGAGAGAGAGAGAGAAAGAGATAAAGAGTAAGAGAGAGAGAGAGAGAGAAAGAGAGAAAGAAAGAGAGAGAGAGAAAGAGAGAAAGAAAGAGAGAGAGAGAAAGAAAGAAAGAAAGAAAGGAAAGAAAGGAAAGAAAGGAAAGAAAGGAAAGAAAGGAAGAAAGGAAGAAAGGAAGAAAGGAAGAAAGGAAGAAAGGAAGGAAGAAAGAAAGAAAGAAAGAAAGAAAGAAAGAAAGAAAGAAAGAAAGAAAGAAAGAAAGAAAGAAAGAA